>PVKP010009686.1:0-67323 GCA_004027715.1 Plecturocebus donacophilus
CATACATTTTTCTCAGTATCACATTACACCTATTTTAAAAGTGACCACATAATTGGAAGTAAATCACTCCTCAGCAATTGCATAGCATCTCACAGGTTTAAATAAAATATTGGTTGGCTGCTTGTTTGTTATTTTCATCCCTTATTCCTTCCTGTCTCCATTGTTAAGCACAATTATTGGCATAAAAGAGGTTTTTAATGTCCATTTTTAGACTGCATTCTAGCCTGGGCAATAGAACAAGAATCCTGTTCTCTCTCCCTCTCTCTCTTCTTTTTTCTCTCATTCTTTTTTCTTTCTTTCTTTCACTCTTTCTTTTTTCTTTCTTTAAAAAAAAAAAAAAGAAAGAAAATTTAATTTAAAAAAAGTTGGCCGGGTGCGGTGGCTCAAACCTGTAATCCCAGCACTTTGGGGGGCCGAGGCAGGCAGATCACAAGGTCAAGAGATCGAGACCACACTGGCCAACATGGTGAAACCCCGTCTCTACTAAAAATACAAAAATTAGCTGGGCATGGTGGCGTGCGCCTGCAGTCCCAGCTACTCGGGAGGCTGAGGCAGGAGAATTGCTTGAACCCAGGAGGCGGAGGTTGCAGTGAGCCGAGATCGCACCACTGCACTCCAGCCTGGCGACAGAGCGAGACTCCATCTCAAAAAAAAAAAAAAGAATTTGTCATAACAGGAATGGTTCTTAATGTACTTAAGGTATAAAGAGTTTACATGCATAGTTTTGGGGGGAAAAAACCTCCATGGGCAAGGAACTTAAAACAGACAATTCAAAAAGAAAATAGAAATAGGAAACTTTTTAAAGTGTTTATTTATTTAATAGTTATAGAATGCCTCCTATGCTGAATGCCTTAACCCTAAGTATCAAACAATACTAGTGTTATCACAGAGCTCATAATTGAGTGGTATTTAGTAAAAAAAAAAAATAATAATATATATATATATATATTACCATAATTCAATGTGATTAATAAGTGATACCTGTTTAAGTACACAGTGCTATGGGAGATACCAGTTAGAAACTCATAGAAGGCACTTCTGGAAAAGTGTTATCAAGGCAGAAACCCAATGGATTGGAAGTATAAAAGATGAATTCCAAGACTGCAAAACAGGATGTGCAAAGGACCAGAGGTTAAAAAGAACATGGCTCTTTGGGGTAACTGATACAGTTCATATAGCCAGTTTTGGTTTTGTTTGTTTGTTTGGTTTAAAGTATCGGGGACATGTTGTGAGGGGTGCAGTAAAGGTACTAGGGTTGGGGAGAGAAAAAGAAAGGTTAAGTTAGACTATGAAGGGCTACAAAGGGTTTTGTAAGCCATGTTAAAAGTTTAGAATGTGTATTGAAGACAATGGGGAAGCATTAAGATACTTCAGAGGAGCAAGATAATCATATACATGTTAAGGGAAGATAACTCCATCTCAGCATGTCAGTATGGGAATGGGTTTTGAAAGAAGGCAAATGAGAGGAAAGATAACCAATCAATCAGGCATCTGCTATAGTAACCCAGGCATGAGATGTGAATGATAGTTCAACAAGAATAGTGTTAGAGGAAGAAGGAATAGCCTGTGATGAGACTTACTTAGCAAGAAAAATAAAAAAGACTTGGTCATTGACTAGACAAAGGAAGAAAGAAAAGGAAAGAAGTTGAGAATGATGTCAAATTCTAGATGAGACAACTGAATGGATGGTGACTTACAAGAGTCACGGGAAGAGAAGGGAAAATATAGTCCAGCTATGGATGGAAAGATCAATGGTACAACAAAGAGGAGATGGGCCACTGGACAGGGTCAATCTAGGCTTGAAAATGAAATGGTAGTCATTAACACAGAGGAAAAAATTAAGAAAATATAAATGGAAATAATGACAGACATCTTTTATCTGTTAGATTAATAAACTAAAAATTAATTTTAATACCCATTATCAATGAGAGGATAGAAAAACTGATATCCTCACAGCTAGTGGAAAAAAAGCACAACTTTTCTGAAATTATATGTGGTAGGTCTGAATATGCCAAAATGTATGCCCAAAAATATTCAGTAACTCACTCCACTCCTAGGGACTTCCTAACCTCTATCATCTATATTTTTTCCCATAGTACTTATCTTCTAACATTGTATCTATCTAGCAATCTGTTACATTTATTGTTTTACTATCTGTCTCTTCCACTTAAAAATATAAGTTCAATGAGGGCCAGGATCTTAGCCTATTTGGTTCACTGACATATCCCAAGTACCCAGGACAATGTCTGGAACACAATGGGCACTTTCACAAAACATCTGAATGACTGAATGAATATATGAAAGAACAAATGAAGAATTCAACAAAACAAAAAGATATTACATTCATCTATCTGGTTTGTAAAGGTTTTAAAAGACAGTGCTCAGGATTGATAATGGCAGAAAAACACCACTTTCATACATTAGTATGAGAAATGTAAACTGGTACAAGCCTTCTGGAAAATAATTTAACAATCTGTGTCAACATGCTAAATGTGTATAATTTTTGACACAGCAATTGTTGTTCTTAAAATTTACCTTACACTTTGAATCAGATAATGGTGTAAAGATGTATACTTAGAAACAAGTCCATTGTTTAGAAAAGAGGAAACTTGAAAATTTCAAATTTTACCAATAAGGGTCTATAAATTATGGATAGCTACTATGCAGCTATCTTAAAATAATGATATTAAAAATATGCTGACATGAAATAATATTCCCAACATAGTGGATGAAAAAGTAAGTTATATTAACAACTTATAGGCGGATATAATCTAGATAATGTATGAGTCTATATATTATACATACATAGAGAGAACATGGAAGTGTGGTCACCAAAACTTTAACCAATATTACCTGCAGGTGCTGGGGCTTTAATTTTTATTTTCTTCTTTATGCTTTTCTTTATTACTTGAATTTTCTACAGTGTATACCATCTTTCTAATTAGAAAAAACAAAGCTATTTTCATTTGGAAAACCTCAGAAAGCTCTGTTTCTAATCACCCTTATGATTACATAAAGTAAGAAAGATAACTTATTTTCCATCATAAGGCTTCTCTACCAGATTGGTAAACCTTAACAATTTTGACTTCTCTTTTATATTAAATGTGAAAAAGAAAAGGTTTCAACATTGTTTCAAGAGACTATTCTCAGAAATCCACCAGCAATACTCAGGCTAATGTGACTAAAATCAGCACTAAACTTATGCTTTCTTCTGGCTGAGCACCTTTTTTTCTGCATTGATCTGTAACATTAATGTATCTTGCTCAAACAACAAACTAAACCCACCAAACAAAAAAAAGACTGTATGTTGCCAATACTAAAGGCCTTAATTCTAAACTGTATGCTTCTTGGAGAGTGTGAAATATATTGTTCAACTAACCTAAAGAAGCAATGCAATTCCCTAGCTACTTACTAAGCTCAGAAATCAATCTGGAAAAAATACTATCTTAGGAAACAAACAGCACAGAGAGCCTGGCTCTGCCACCTGCTAGAAACATGATCATGGTCAACTTATTTAACTTTTGCGCGCTTCAGTTTCCTCATCTATAAAATGATACCATAAATGCAATATGATTCTTGAGAGGCCTATATATATTACTGAATATGAAGCACAAGATCTTTACATACCAAACGCATATCTAATTTGTAAAAAGCACTCAGATGCAAACTCCCATCCCTTCATACTGCAAAAGATAGCAAACATCACTATTTCTCATGTGAAACCTTGCCAGACTTCCAGCAGAATTAGTTCTGCTTTCATAGCACTTTTGCCATATTGAAATGTTTGCCACCCCCAACAATGAGACCTTCTCTAAAGTAAGAATTATATCTTATTCACGCTTATGTTTTCAGCATCTCATACAATGCCCGGCATATGGTAAACAAAGAAAAATTGGATAAATGGGTAGGTGAATAAAGAAAGAAATGAATAATATTATTAAAACATCTAAAAATGTTTATTCTAGGAAAGTCAAGTCAATGAACTAGAAAAGCTTATGTAAAGGAAGCCAAAATTAAACCAATTCTTTCAGAAAAGCTAAAACAAAATGAGCCATACCAATGTCTCAGATTAAATCAGTGGCAAGAAATGTCCTCAATAAAAAGTCAAACTTAAAACTGGACATATTTTCTAATAGCAAAATCTATTTCTATATTCCTTTACTGACAACAGTTATAAAATTAAACACGTCTTTTGACAGTTTCTTAGTTTCTGCTACTACATAATGCAAATCCAAATAACTATAACTGTCAAACACACACACATACACACACAAACACACACACACACACACACACACACAGAGAGAGAGAGAGAGAGAGAAAGAGAAGGAGAGAGAGGGAGAGAGAGGGAGGAAGGAAGGGAAGAGAGGGAGGAAGGAAGGGAGAGGGAGGAAGGGAGAGAGAGGGAAGGAGGAAGGAAAGGAGGGAGGGAGAGAGGGAGAGAGAGAAAGAAAGAGAGAGAAAGAGAGAGAGGGACAGGCTAGGCAGGTGAAAGGCAAAAAAAAAAAAAAAAACTGGCTTTCCCATAACTATCAATAAAACAAATCTGTAAAATGCTGTAATAGCCTATAAAAAAAACTTCTCCGAGAGCATAAAAGAATCTGGAGAAGAAGAAAAAAACTTACTAATAGAAGAGTTTGCTGTTAAAGAACATATGAAGAAAAAAAGAGAAAATGAAAGTAATTTAGGCTCATTTTTAAAAATGAAAAACAAGAAAGGGTTGTCAATGCAAATAATCAAATCAACAATGTGCCAAAATCTACATGGGAAAACTTCAAGCTGGAGACTTAAATTTGTTCAAAATATTACAAGTACACACAATCCAGCCTCTTCTAATAGAAGTGCTATTAGATCTACCTGACTGAAGCTTTATGGTCCTTCAACTATGGGGCTAATTATGTAAATCCAAGTAAAGATGCTGTCAGTATGTGAAAACTGTTGAGTCTCTTCATTTAAAATTACATTTGTACTGTAAGTGTTTACCTATTACAGTGCACAGCAAAAGCTGTTTTAACATAGATAACAAAAGGGTAAACGTAAATTGAAAAACCATAAGATCTAACTTATGAAAGTATAAACTAATGATATTTCTAGAAAATCAAAAAGTTATTTAATTACAGAACAATTTCTAAACCAAAATCTCTTTAGTAGCCTTAGAGACCTAAATGATCATCTAAAGTTCACTACAAATTAAAGTACTCCAAATAATGGCAAATGTTTAATTTCTGCCCATTTTAGTTTAAATAAAAAGCAATAAAGTTAGAGCTCATGGGTTGACTTTCTAAGGGTAAGCTTTCCCCTGCCTCCATGGGGGAAAAAAATTCACACCATCACTTTTAAAAAAAGTAAACTTCACCGGGTGCAGTGGCACACATCTATAATCCCAGCACTTTGGGAGCCCAAAGTGGGCAGATCACCCGAGGTCAGGAGTTCGAGACCAGCCTGGCCAACACAATGAAACCCCATCTGTACTACAAATACAAAAATTGGCTGAGCATGGTAGCACACACCTGTAATCCTAGCTACTCAGGAGGCTAAGGCACAAGACTCACTTAAACACAGGAGGCAGAAGTTGCAGTGAGCCAAGATCATGCTACTGCACTCTACCCTGGGCAACAGAGTGAGACTCTGCCTCAAAAAAAAAAAAAATCAAAGTAGCAAGAAAGATTCTTCTGCTTGGAGGAAAAAACACCTAAGTAATTAACCAACAAACTAATTATTACATGAAAAAGAATACACAGTAAAAGTTTTCCAGAATTGTGTCCAAACAACAGAAAAACAATACTCTCACAGTTATGACCATGAGTAAAAATATACTATAATTCTAACCATAAAGTATCAAATATCGCTCTAAATACAAAGAAATTTGATGTAAATTACTCACATTGTAAAATGAAGGTAGGGTTTATGTATAGCAGCAGCTGATGACTGTTTCTTTGGTGATCCTGAGTGACAACTGGTCTCAAAAATTGATAAAGCATTTTCATCTTCACTATCCTCTAAAATTAAAGTTTCTATATCTGTTTAAGAAAATCACAATGGTTATGAGGCTTATAAAGTCATTTAATATTAGTGTCCTACCAAAGCTAAGAAAAATTGGGTTAAAGATCAAACATTAACTAATAAGTTATCTATCATATATAATACAGGCAAATTAACAAACTGCAGCTTTTAAAATAATTGACAAACAAAATTAATATAACATTTTTACCTTTACAGACTACTGAAGTATTATGAGATGTAATTTGGGAGAACTCACTGACTGACTGAAAAAAAACCAAGTCTAGAAAACAAGTGACTCTCTCATAAAATCCCACCTATTTAACTAAAAGTCTCTGAGTTAATTTTGACCTAAACCAGTCCATTTCATCTTCAGTTTAATAAGTAGGTTAGTTGAGTCAAGGCCAGTTCTTATAAAAGCAACAAGGAATAAACTGACTCTTATTTTTTAAAGAGGATACACCTTGTCAAGGAAGTCTTAGTCTAGTTAAGATGGAGTCAGAAATCCCGTCAAAGCTAATCTTAAAAATACGCTTATTTACATAGCATTATTCTCTCTATGGGCCTTAGGTTACCACTCAGGGAACTAACTGGAACTAAAATCTCTACTGAGAATGCAACACTTAAAGCCTTACCTAGACTACCACCTAAAGTATGAACAGCTATACTTCAAACACACCTAATCGAAAGTGACAATTTATTCAATTAAAAGCAATGCTCCATGTGTACAGGATATGACAGAGAATTAAGATGAAGAGAAATCATACCCTTTCAAAAAAAACCAAAAAATATATATACAGATGCTTTCTAAAATGAGATATTAAATTGTGCTGGCAGATAGAGATTTCAAGTGGCTTTTAAGAGTTAAATACTTAAATACTTAGTATAAGTCATACTTTAAAAATTAATCTGGGAAATAACTGAGTATCTTTTGAGTGATAATTTCATACACAAGGAAATGATATTTGTCTAAGAAAAATATTAAAGACCAAAACAAGCCAGAATAAATAATATAACTAAATAGCTAAAAGTCATTATTGATAATCAAATAAAATTTGGTTGTTCTTCTCCACTGGTTCATGTCAACTAGTTCTACCAACAGGATCTAATGTATACTTTATATTTACAAAAAAAAGTTATAAGAAAACATAGATAATAATGCTACAAAATGGTAATTCACAAATGGAGATAAAGAGCTATGATAATCTCTCCAAAGGAAAGATGAGGTTTTTATGATTTTCTAAAGATGACATAAGTTTTTTGGGAAGTTTTGGTACATAAAATACATATGAAATACATTTCCAGTTATGAAATTCAGAAATAAAAAATTCACAAATCATGGCATGGTGCCTGGCTCATAGATATTCAATAAAATAGTTGTTCCCCGCTCTGTTGGCCAAATTTAAGAAATCAGGTATTCCATGTGGTATCTTATGTGAGTCTGTCACTAAACAATTAAAGTTTCTGAAAAATATATTTATGACAGAAGAATTCATTGAACAATATTCATAATTTTTACTATATATATTTTTAATGTTAGTATAATTCTCTGAATAATTTTCTGTTTGGTGCAGCCTACATTCCAGACCAGGTGCTAGGCACTGGGGAAATTAAGATAATCAAAAGACATTACTTTCCCTTCAAAGTTTACAAGCCTTATACTCCGATTAGAATGTCAACCTAATTTTTAAATTTTGATGTTTTTAATATTTATATTTATTATTATTTTTTTTTTAAAGAGATAGGGTCCCACCATACTGGCCAGGCTGATCTTGAACTCCCGACCTCAGGTGATCTGCAGCCTTGGCCTCCCAAAGTGCTGGGATTACACTGCCTGAGCCACCACACCCAGCCAGGAGTGATGTTTTAAAGATAGTTTTCTGTTTATATCTCAGGTGCAAAGTACAATCTTGAGGCTTGATAAAACTCTAGACCCTCTACAACCAGGTTCTTATTTACTCCCTTAGCAATATCTCAGACTCCTATCAGCACTGCACACTGCAGAGTGCCCTACCAATAACAACAAAATGATGAGTTTAATCCAAAGAAGCATTACAGCAGCATAGGTAAGGGCAAGGGCTCTGTGGTCAGGCTCCCTGGATTGAGGCAGGCCCCAGAACTTACTGAATGACCTTATATTAACTAAATTACGAGGCTGGATGTGGTGGCTCATGTCTGTAATCCCAACACTTTGGGACGCCAAGGAGGATAGATCAGCTAAGGTCAGGAGTTCGAGACCAGCCTGACCAATAAGTGAAACCCCATCTCTACTAAAAACAAACAAACAAAAATTAGCTGGGTGTGGTGGCACACACCTGTAATCCCAGCTACTTGGAAGGCTGACGCAGGAGAATCTCTTGAACTCAGGAGGCAGAGGTTGCAGTGATCTGAGATCACGCCACTGCACTCCAACCTGGGTGACAAAATGAGACTATGTCTCAATAAATAAATGAATTAGCAGCCTACATCTCCCACTCTCCGCCTCTATATAATCAGAGTGCTAACCTGCAAGCCTGTTAAGAGGATTAATAGGCGGGGCACAATGGCTCACGCCTGTAATCCCAGCACTTTGGGAGGCCAAGGCGGGTGGATCATCTGAGGTCAGGAGTTCAAGACCAGCCTGGCCAACATGGTGAAACCCCGTCTCTACTAAAAATACCAAAAAAAAAATTAGCAGGGTGTGGCGGCAGGCACTTGTAATCCCAGCTATTCAGGAAGCTGAGGCAGGAGAATCACTTCAACCTAGGAGGTGGAGGTTGCAGTGAGCCAAGATTGCACCACTGTACTCCAGCCTGGCCTAACAAGAGCAAAACTTCATCTCAGAAAAAAAAAAGGAGTCATAAATGACAATTTAAGGGCTTTAAAGGTTAACCTATTATTATTATTATTACAGTCAACTTTCTAAAGATAGTAATAGCCCTATATCAAGATGATCAGAATGTCCCAAAAGTGAACATTCATTCATTTGTCTTACAAACATCTGCCAGGCAACTACCATATGTCAGGCAATATGCCAGGCCTGAAATATAGTACTGAATAAAACAGATAGTATTACAAAAGTGACACATAATCTTATGAGGAAACTATATTTATTTACTCTTGTACTTGTTTCATTTTAACAATATGAAAAGTAGTTTACAGTACCTTCTTTTTTGTCACTCTGGCTAATTTCAGCATGAGGAAACACTTTTTGCAAGACTGCTAGGATGTTGTTGAAGCTTCTTTCCAGCAGTGGCCTTATGATGGGGGACAGCGCATGCCCTGAAGACATCACAGCACGCTGGGAAGCAGGCACAATATTCTGCATTGCATGGTAAAAATCTTGGGCACTAAGCACTATTGAGGAAACATCCAGCTGCAGTTTATGACTGCTAGCATAGATCTGGGGATAACGCCTCCGCAGCGCAATCAGGGCAGCTTCAGTGCACAGGGCCTTGATATCAGCTCCACAGTAGCCTAATGCACAAAAGGAGAAGGATAAAAAAGGTACATTCATTATTCCATGCACCAACTATGTTTTGTAAATATACACATCTTTATCTAAAGTTATAATCAATACTAAATCAATAACTATGTACAATTTTATCAGTAAAATAAAAACTAGCCATTTAAAATCACCAAATAAAACTGTTGAATTAAGGCTAAATACTTACACTAAGATTAAAAATTTTTGAATATTTTTAATTAACAAAAACATAAGCTAACCATATTAAAGTAAAATAAGCTGTGTATCTTATGTCCTTGATACAAGCTTTAAAACAAAAGTCATGTATTATGTAATTAACTGATTACGATGTACAACTTTTTTTTCTTTTTAAGAGACAGAGTCTCAAATTAATTAATTAATAAGAGATAGGGTCTGACTCTGTCACCCAGCCAGGCTGGAGTGCAGTCGTGCAATCTGGCTCACTGCAACCTTCACCTCCCAGCCTCAAGTGGTCTTCTCACTTCAGCCTCCTTAGTAGCTGGGACTATAGGCATGTGCCACCACACTCATGTAATTTTTTTATTTTATTTTATTTATTTATTTTTGTAGAGATGAGGTCTCACTATATTGCCTAGGCTGGTCTCAAACTCCTGAGCCCAAATGATCCGCCTGCCTTGGCATCCCAAAGTGCTGGGATTACAGCCGTAAACCACCACACCTGGCCTACAATGCACAACTTTCTTTAGAAAAAAGTTTTAAAAGAATAATAGTTACATTTCAGTCCTTCATCAGTATTCTCAATCATTAGATTAGTTCTCATGACATTATACTTACTTATATATGATTTTTCTAATATTAACTTCCAAACACATAAAAGAGTAGTATATAAACAGAAACTTCAAAAACAGAGGTATTCTACTACCAACTCTGAGTGCAACCAACTATTAAGTTGACATTCATTTACTCCTATAATTATCACTTAAAATTGTAATTCATCTGATAGTTCCAAATATATTTAATAAGAACATTAAAAAATATTTCCTCCTGAGGAATGCTCTATGTGGGAAAAAAATATTTCCATTGATTTTCCACATTAATTTTCTTTGTTTAGTTTAAAATGACTGATAATCTAATTCTAAAGGCTATATCAACATGGGGTATTATTTATTACCCATGTTTAATGGATGATCCAATCAAACAACAGATCAAGCCCTAGTGTTTTAAGGTCATTTCATTCATCTGAGTAACAAATACATACAAAACCACATGCTCTGTTGCATCCTTGTCACAAAAAGAAAGAAAAGCTCAAACTAGTTTTTTCTGTTGGCAATTAAACTTGCATTTGGTCACAATTATCAGTTAAGCCAGCAGGGGGAACCATTCGAATAGTTACAGAATATTAGACCCTAACTAAGCTCCTCGACTAATATCAGGTTTATTTTCATTTTACTTTATTTTGAGGAGACAGCATATCACTCTGTTACCCAGGTTGAAGTACAGTAGGTGATCATGGCTCACTGCAGCCTTGACTTCTAGGCTCAAGAAATCCTTCTGCCTCAGCCTGCTGAGTAGTTGAGACTACAGTGTGTGACACCACATCAGGCTAATTTTGTGTGTTTGTTTGTTTGTTTTTTCTGTAGAGATGGGGTCTCGTTTCGTCCAGGCTAGTCTCGAACTCCTAGCCTCAAGCAATCCTCCTGCCTCAGCCTCCCAAAGTGCTGGTATTACAGGCATGAGCCATCACACCTGGCCTATTTATCTTTTTATACCTCACAATGACCTTATAGAACACTTAAATACTGAACTTAAAATGGTGATTACAAAGGAAAACTTATTCAAACTTAGGGAAAAATTTAATATGATCTGGAAGAACTTAATTCAGAAGACTATAAGCAGATTAAGCATTACCACTGTTCCATGACAGCAATCTGTCTCACAAATAATTTTCCAGATAACCAAATTTACCACTAGTGTCTCATTTTATTTTCTATTTCTCAAAGAATAAACCTGGAAAAAGATATATTTTCCTTTTGCATATATGTTACATTAATTCAATAATGTATAGAATACTAGCTCAAAGTCATAAACAGTTAACAAAATAATCCAAGGATGTGATTATTGAATGTTAATTCTGTCTTCCATTCCAGAGGAATTAAGGAATATACTACCATCTTCAAACAATATAAACAACCACTTTTCTATTTCTTCTTTAAAATATATACACAGTTGAACATACTGTACAGTCCCATTTTAAATTTAAAAGCCTAAGTTAAAAAAATTAAAACTCAGAAACTGTTAAGGCAAAACATAAAATTAGCCACTAGAAGGCATCTTACGTAGTACATGTTACCCATAACATTTATGTTTGCCATAACATGTTAATTACATATGTAACAGCAATATATTATTGTTCATCTTTCCCTCATTTATTCCAGACAAAAGAAATTATCAATAGATCCCACTTAATGAAGTAGATTTTAACATGAATTATCATAACCAATAGACTATAAAGGAGGAAATTTCTTTACATGGCTTATAAGTAAGAATTGCCAGTTTAGATTTGCGATTCTCACCTTGATTATCCGTCTGAATAAACACTGAAACTGAAACAGATTCCCAAGCCCCACAATAAACCTAGTGAATCAGAATCTCTGGGGGTTTGAAATCATACGTGCATTTCGAGAAAACTTTAGAAGTGATTCTGATACACACACAAAATTGAGAACTACTGATTTAACATATTTCCTTCTAAAAATTTTTAAGTGCATCATAACCATGGTTAAATGGGTTATACTTAGGGTGACCACATGTGCTGATTAGGCCTTTTGTTCTGTCATAATAATAATAATTAATAGCACAATTTTTTACTCTCAAAGCGTCCTTGTTTAGACAATAAATAATATGATCATTCTAGTAATACTGAAAACATTCTACAGCCTTTTAGGAGTTAAAAGTTGATATTAAAGAAATTATAAACATCTCTTTCATAACCATACTAATTCTAACATTACAATTCTAATACTCTGTGAACACATTTAGATATCAAACAAAGAGCATTCTTGAGTACTACTATTAAGATAGAAATTGTTATGTAAGGCTGAAAATACAGCTACTGAAGAGGTTAGACTAGAAACAAGGCCACAACAAAATTTTATGAAGTTTTAAGTACAGCATCAAACATAACGAAGGACCACAAGATAGACACTTCATTGAGACTCTTTGATTGTTTTAGCTCTCTCATTAAAAATGGAATAGATAAACGATTAGAGTTGAGCATTTCATTAATCATAAGTTCCTACTATTTATGCAAATGTTCCTGATATCAATGTATGTTGAGTTTTTCACTATGCAAAAATCACACCCAATATGCATGCAAAAACCTCCAAGAACTTGGGAATTTCAAGGTAAAAGTTACCAAATCCATAACCTCTAACAAAAGGTCAGCTATCTTTGCAGCTGTTCATCAAGACTACATACTCTTTTATTAGGCATAAAGTTCAATGAATTGAACCCATTCCTGTTAAAACATGTTTGGCATATATACACTAGTGAGTTTGTAATGGATTTAAAAATACTATTTCATTCCCACTTGAAGATCTGAATTTGATTTTTTTTTTTATGTGAACCAGTTTCTCAGATGGAATGAATGTCATAACAAAAAACAGAAGTCATTTAATTATAATGGATTTTTATGTCACTGTCCAGGAAGCAAATGGTATATAAACAGAGTCTGCAGACATACGGACGGCCACCCCACAGAGGGGAGGAAAATTGGTAAGAGAAATTTATCAGTCCTATAAGAAATAATACCATGGAAATTCAAAAACTTAAGAAACTCCCTAAAAGCTAAAATAAATCACTTGGAAAAATGAGAAGTATTGTCTTTGGAAATGCAAAAGGAAACTAAGATTCTAATATTTGGGATGAAGAATTAAACTAGAGTATATAATATTTCAGATGGTAGACAGGATAATATAAAGTAATTTAGAATACCTATCTCTTAGGGAATTTCCAAAATGATTTGACAACTTGACTTCTGCTTATTTCAGTTAAGGATCATTCTGTGACAAATTCACAGAAAAGTCTACAAAGATTTCCCAGTCTGATCTGAACTCTAATAAAATAATATCATAAATAAAAGGAGTCTAGTTTCAAAAAGGGAAAAGATTGGATTTTGTACCAAATACCACCCTCTCCCATAAAGCAGCACAAGGCTTTGCAAAGGTCAAGCCAAATTTACATGAAATGTGTTTGGCGCATGCTCTCTTATACCAGGCAAAGCTTAAACTGAAGTAGTGCTGGAGAGATTTACGTTTTCTCCTCACCAGAAGTTGTCGAGGTCTTTGTGGTTCAAAAGCTGAGGGATGCTGCTTCGGAGATGGAGGTCCCTGTGGATGAAGAGGATAATTTGGATGTAGCTAACTGAATGGACTAATGTTCTATTTAAGTTTTAATTATTTGATGGTGGATCACAATGACTTTTTAAATTAAGTTGTTCTTTTTGGCTTTGGTAACTTTAAAGTTTTCCCAAGTAAGCTGTTGTTAGTGAATTTATTTGGGGATTTCTTCATAATGCTTAAAAATTTAATGAAGATTGGGGTTTTTTTAATTTATATTTTTCAGAGAATCAGAGGAAAACAGACAAAAGGGGGGAAGAATGTAGGAAAAATACCTGTGTGTATATTCAGCTACCCAATATTGTATTATTTTTATTTCAGACCTAATTAGAGCCAAAACCCTGAATTCCATCTCCTATGCGTGATCATCTGTGCAGATAAACACTCTTACCACATCCTAGAAGGACAGTATTGTCCTTTACTCTGTGGGGAGATCTTCCACTCTGTGAAAAATTTACAGTTAAACTGAAAAGTTTTATATTTGGGGAAATACTATCAAATATCATTAACTATTTTCTTTCAAGACCCCTTCCACCCAACTTCTTTCTAGACCACAGGAATGAAAATGAACTCACTGTGTAATCTGCAAAGTAAAAGTAAAAGGCTGCAGTCCTGCTTTGACATGAACCTTTCTTTCTCAAGTTTAAGCTTATTTTTCTTAGTAAAATTTCTAAGAGGGAATTATTTTTTCAAAAGGAGACCCTGTAGTAATATTATGGATACCCAGCTCTCAATGAAAGGCATGTTATTATTGAGCTTTGTTAACTAAACACCTAATGGCAGTTAAAATTCTAATTGAGAAGTACCCAAACTTTAAGTGAAACAGTTAAAATAACTTTAAAATATAAAGGCAGAGCCAATCTGTTGCACAGTCAAAAACATAACTATGCTCATTCACATTCCAAACATAAGGGCAAAGGGAGGCTTAGCAGAACAATGACAATCAAATAATTCAAACAGTAACACTCACCAACACATTTTTCAGCCAATTCACCTAAAAAAGCATCTGACAATTTTGGATTCCAGTCCCTGGTATGGATCTGTAAGATGTGTTTTCTTGCCTAAGATGAAAAGCACAGATATATAAAGTCTTGCCCAAGAAGAAAAGTACAGATAAAATATTATCAATCCCTCAAATATGTTAGGTGAAACAAATTTTGACTAACCATATCCATTAAAATTTTTATTATTATTTTTTTAAATCTAAACACCTTAGCATCTATCTACATCAACTCTGATTCCAACAGTAAACTGGGAGATACGTAGTAGAGATCTTGTCTCTGTTTCACAATCTAAGACATTTAATGTTGTAAGAGGTGAAGAAAGTTGACTAGCAGCATATAACGACCATGACTCATCTGGGACTAGAATTCAAAACCAAATTTCACTTTTCTACCATACCATTTCTACCATTTGAAAATATATGAACAAAAAACTTTTAGTTATAGTCATAATTTTAAACAAACTTTAATTTCATAGATTTGTGGTGTTATGATTGACAATGAGCAAAATGACAAGTAACTTAAACTTGAAAAAAGTTTTTATTTGAAAAGTTTTCAATTTTAAGTAAATATCATGCATGCCAGTTGTGGTGGCTCACACCTGCAATCTCAGCACTTTGGGATGCTGAGGTGGGAGGATCACTTGTGCCCAGGAGTTGAAGGCTAGCCTGGACAACATAGTGACACCCTGTCTCTACAAAAAAAATTTTTTTTAATTAATTGGGCATGGTGGTGAACGCCTGTGGTCCCAGGTACTCAGGAAGCTGAGGTGGGAGTATTACTTGCACCTGAGAGGTCAAGGCCTTCGATGTGCTGTGATCATGCCACTGCACTCCAGCCTGGGTGAGAGAGTGAGACCCTGTCTTAAAGAAAAAATATAAAATAAAAATGTATGTGTATATATACATATATATATAAAATGCATATTATTACTTTGTCAGTTAGTTGATGCTTTGGCATTTAAGACCTAACAAGGTAATTTCAGTAAATATCAATTAAACGCATTGAAAGATCTAAGTGTTATAAACAATTTTATATTGATTTCAGCATTTTCTAGCTTAAATCTGACTGCATAGAGCAATCAAAATTTTAACATATTGGTTCTACAACAAACAGAAATTTATTTTTCTAAAATAGCTTTATTTGTTTTTGTTTTTTGAGGCTGAGCCTCTCTTTATCGCCCAGGCTGGAGTACAATGGTGTGATCTCAGCTCACTGTAACCTCAGCCTTCCAGGTTCAAGTGATTCTCATGACTCAGCCTCTGGAATCGCTGGGATTACAGGCATCCACCACCACACCTGGCTAATTTTTATATTTTTGGTAGAGATGAGGTTTCACTATGTTGGCTAGGCTGTTCCTGAACTCTTGACCTCAAATGATCCACCTGCCTTGGCCTCCTAAAGTGCTGAGATTACAGGCGTGAGCCACTGCACCAGGCCTAAAAGAGTTTTTTTAAAAAACCACTAACATGTAAGAATCTATAATCAGCTGATACTACCACCACCAACAGTCAGATGAGAATTTTGTTTTCACATTTGTCTTCCTTGGAGAAAATTACAACACTTCTTAAAAACTGAGTATATTTGTTCCCTCAACACTGCTATCTAAGCTTCTTGAGACATGAAAAAGAAAATTATAACCAAGATGATAACATCTTACTGGCTTGATGAGGAATTTGGGGTCCAGCAACAAAACAAAACAGAACAACTTCAAATTCATCAAGATAAATCTTGCTCAAAAAGTTGACCAAATCTGGAATCAATAGCTACAGCTTCAATTCCAAGTTCTAAGTTAGGCATTCAGCTATGAAAGTTAAAGCAATGATATGACACTTATTTTCTTCCAATTTGAAGTATTTGCCTGAACAGATACTAAAAAAAGAAGGTCCAAAAGAAATATCAACCTAACAGCATATATATTCTGTGAGATGACATTAAGAATCTATATAAAGTTCATTAGCAGCACAGGTACTGCTCATTACAAGACCCTTAAAAAAATCAAGAATATGTCAAAAAAATTATGCTGGAAGATATCCCAAAAAGAGATCCATTCTTATCCTCTCATTTATCTAAAAGGAGATTTTTAAAAATGAAATTAATTATATCTAAGGTTAGCAAGTTATTTTCAGGTCCCTAAAACATTTAAGTTCCATGCTCTTTCCCTATATAACCCAATCAAAGTCACTTTCCTTTTGTCATGCTAAAAACAAGACATAAAATGAACAAAAAATTATTTAAACGTAGAAATCAAGAAATGTTCATTACGTATTTTACTCTATATGGCATACCAAACAGAAGTCAAATGGTTTCCTTAATAGAAAATACCTTCCTCTACTATTAAATGTCAAAGGCAAATTCAAGTCCTTCATTTTTAAGAATCTACAAGTATACATTCAAACATATATTACTTATAACAATCATAAAAATTATGATGATTATGATAAAGGAAAATAAATTTAAAAGCATTATTGCATATAGAAAATGTACATTTTATGCAAATACCAACAAAGGTATTAAAATTTGAAACCAAGATTTATTTTATTAATCTTTTACTTAATCAAATAGCAAGAGTCATGATACTCTATTGGCCAAATCACAGGAGTAAGACACTGACTGGTAACACTTTAAATTAATGACCCAAATGGGTTCTTTTCACTACCCTTAATACTTCCCTAGGCCATTCATTGTACTTTTCACCTAGCAAACTGTTTTACAGCACATCTTCACACTCCACTGATAACCTTGCCTCCTAATTCACTGAGAAAACTGAAGCACTAAAGAGAAAACTGAAGCAGTAAGATAAAAACTTCCACAGACTCCCCATATCCTAATCACCAAAGATGTCCATCCATCAGCATGTGTACCAACAATATTCTGTCTTCTCTCTATTGTCACAAATGAACTAGCCAGCTCCTAGCTAAAGTCATTCACACCACTTTTATGCTAAATCCTATCGCTTTTCTGCCTATTGAGGACATCTCTCAATTTCACACAAAAATTCCCTTTTCTACCGGATATTTCTTCCATCTTGAAAGCAATGAAACACATCATCTTGTTCCTGCTTCCTTCAATATCATATCGCCTAAGTTTTTTGCTTCCCTTTGCAGAAAAACTCTTTTTAAAACATATCTATATTCATTCTCTCCAATTCCTTCTCACTGTCTCTTGAACTAACACATTCCAATTAAGCGTTTTCACTCACTACTAACTGAAACTGTTTTCATCAGATTTGATGACCTACAAAACGATAAATACAATGACCAATTTTCTGTCCTCAGTTGAATGGACTTAGCAACATGTGACATGGTTAGTCACACCCTCCTCATTGATACATTTTCTTCACTTGGCTTCCGGACCACCCCACTTAGTTTTCCTCTTGCCTTTCTGACTGCTCTGTAAGACAGAAGATTTGGTAATCTCATCTAGTCTCAGGACCTTAAAAACTATTTAAGGGAAAAAGGTAAATAGCCAGCATAGGCCTTTCCACAGACTCCGGCCTGAGAAAAATGATCTTAGATTTCAGTCTCATAAAACTGTTTCCTTGAAATGTTAGAAAGGGAAAGTTAATGTGGAAAACTATGTTCAAGATCCATGCTGTGCAATACAGTAAGCCATGAGCCACACAATGCTATTTTATTTAAATTTTAAATTAACTAAGATGAAACAAAATTTAAAATGCAGTTCTTTAGTCACACTAGCCACATTTTAAGTGCTCAACAGCCACATGTGGCTAGTCGCTACCACACTGCACTCTGCTCAAAGAATAATGCCAACAAAGAACATTTCCATCATTACAGAAAATTCTATTAGACAGTGCTGTTCTAAACCTTGATTACTGTTAAACCTTTGATTTGTGTGAAATGAACCTGGACTGTGAGGTTGTGACTGGCATACAGACTCTGAGGCCTACTTAACTAAGATAGTACAGAAGACAACTGGGAAATCAAGGAAATGGCTTTCACATTCTGTGTCTCAGAACTAAGCATATTTCCCCATGTACTGATGAGCATAAAAGCTGTGCTGGGACTGTTGTTATAAGTCCCAAAAAATAAAAGCTGATGCTTTCCCATGCTAAAGCAGACTGTACCTACTTCAGCCCTATCTCCTACAAATAAACACACCAATATCCAATGATACATTCCTGAAGGCTGCACTTTGGCAATGAAAATAATGCTGTATGTGCTATGTTTCCTGTCCCAACAAAACTAGGTAAACCTGGCACCAATTTAAAGCCTGTAAATTGGATTGTCAATCCAAATCTGAGTCAACTAGTGGTGATTGTGGAGATTGATGTCAATCTGAAGTATGAACTGCTCTGCACAAGGAAGCCATTGCCTTTCTTTCTCTATTATCTTCCATACAGTCCTAATCACTAAGATTTTCACATCTAGGTATGTTAAACCCAGGCATTTCACGGAGGTCTAAGAACAAAGCCATACAACAATATATATTCACATACAGTATCTCCTCTGCATATATCTCTTCCTCTCAAATATGACTTTCTAATGGAAAGCCAGTCAGATGATAATAATCAAACCAAGATAATATTAAAAATTTCAAGTTGAATTAGGAAAAAAGAACTTTGTATATCATATTAAAAAACATTGACATAATCAATGTTAAACATTGCCCTGTGTTAATAAATTCTTTAAAAACTTTATACCATAATGAATAACTTTTGTTGCTTTTAATTAAATATAGCAATTTCTATGAAAATTTGGGTACGGAGTCCTTATTCATAAACCCACTAATACTCTATAAAACATTATTTTATGAGAATAAAATTACTTTGGCTAACTAGAGACATAACCTGTCATACAGGACAACTACTACAATCTGGAGAACTAAAGCGCAAGTAAACATCTACAGTGACCTAATCAAGAGCTTTCCTCTTACTGCCTAAAAATCATAAACTTTCTTATAATTGTTAATAGAAAAAAAACTGTTTCATAATTACATAAGATTTTTAAAGTATCAACTAAGATATCCTATAAGCATAAAATATGAACAATGAAAATTCATACAATATCACCCTCAGAACATATGCCTTATAGAATTACATATAAATATTAACATACTGAAAACAGAAACTTACCTTTTGATCAGGCAGGTTGAACAGGAATTCTCTGTCAAAACGACCAGGTCTCCTGAGTGCAGGATCTATAGAGTCAAGTCTGTTTGTAGCACCAATAACAACAATTTCACCCCTATTATCTAATCCATCCATAAGAGCAAGGAGGGTTGATACTATAGAGCTGTAAAATAATTTTCAGACAAAATTTTAAAAAAGAAAGCATTGTAAACACTGCTGCTTACAATAACTTTTATAAGTTTTTAATGCTAATAAAATAACTATAGCATGATTATATTTTAATGCAGGACCAAGTGATTTACAAAAATTATTTGCAAAGGCATTCAGAAAATATAGTAGACACCTAACCCCTGGCAACCAAAACAAATGGACTTTATCAAAATTAAAAACTTTTCTGTTTCAAAGGATACTATTAACAAAGTAAAACCATAACCTAAGAATATTTGTAAAACATATATTTGATAATATATATAATGAACAATTACAACTGAACAACTAAACAATACAAAGACAAATAATAAAATTTAAAAGTAGGCAAAAGGGCCAGGCACAGTGGCGCATGCCTGTAATCCCAGCACTTTGGGAGGCCGAGGTGGACAGATTGCTTGAACCCAAGAGTTTGAGATCAGCCTGGGGAACATAACAAGACCAAATCTCTAAAAACAAAAAATATTTTTTAAAAATAGGCAAAAAATTTGTATAGACATTTCTCCAAAGACGATATACAAAACCACATCAATAGTCATCAAGCATATGTAAATTAAACCAAATGCGATGCCACTTCAAAACCACCAGAATGACTATAATCAGACAGACAGATAATTAACAGCTTTTGATGAGGATGTAGAGAAGTTGGAACACTCATACACTGACTGATTGGTAGGAACATAAATTGATGTTCCTCTTTGGAAAAAGAGTATTGTGGTTCCTCTGTTAAACACAGAGTTACCAAATGATCCAGCAATATCCACAAAAAAAACTTAACACACAAATGTTCACAGCAGCATTTTTCATAATAGCCAAAAAAGTAGAAGAAACTCAAATGTCCATCAACTGATAAGTGAATAGAATAAATGTGGCATATTCATACAATGGAAGTATTCCTCAATAAAAATAAATGAAGTACCAATAGCTACAACAACATGGATGAATCTTGAAAACATTGTACTAAAGAAGCATACACAAAAGGCCACATATTGTATGATTCCATTTACACAACATATCCCAAATAGGCAAATCTGTAGAAAAAGAAAGTATATTAAAAGTTGCCTAGAGCTTGGGAGGATGAAGAGAATGTTGGGAGTGATGGTTAAAGGGTTTATATGAGGTTTCTGGGGTCATGAAAATGTTCTAAAATTGACAGTAGTGATAGTTACACAACTTTATAAATATACCGAAAGTCACTGAACTAAGCAGTTGAAATGAGTAAACTGGGCAGGGCACAGTGGCTCACACCTGTAATCCCAGCACATTGGGAGGCTGAGGCAGGTGGATTACCTGAAGTCAAGAGTTCGAGACCAATCTGGCCAACATGGTAAAACCCCATCTCTACTAAAAAACACAAAAATTAACTAGGCATGGTGGTGGGCACCTGTAGTCCCAGCTACTTGGGAGGCTGAGGCAGGAGAATTGCTTGAACACAGGAGGCAGGAGAGGTTGCAGTGAGCTGAGATTGCACCACTGCACTCCAGACTTGGTGACAAAAGCAAAACTCCACCTCAAAAAAAAAAAAAAAGAGTGCACTGTACAGCTGTTATTATGGGATCTTTGTGGGGTTCGATTTTCTGGCTGGAAACCTCTGTGGCTGGTGGCGCCTCTGCCCCAGTTTTGCTTAGAGCTGCTGGGCTTGTTCCACCCACCCAGCCTGGCAGACTGTGCTTACTCACACTACCAGTCTAGATCCCATGCCTGCCAAGGGCAAGCCAGGCATGGAGCAGCAAAGGGTGTCTGAGTGAGCATAAGGTGCAACCACTGCGCACAGTCAGGCATGCCAGTTGCTGCAGTGGGACAACCAGCTCCAGGGTTGGCACAGGTGATGGCTCTCTGTAAGGTTGTGGCTGGAACAGGTACACTGCAAGCAGCTTCCATGGCTGCCATTGGGGAACACAGTGGTGCCTGGAAACTTGGAGACTCTAGGAACCACAGGGACTCAAAGAAGGAATCACAGCCCTGGCTCGGGGAGCTCCCATGTCTGGGCTCCCTGAAGGGCCATAGCTTTTCTCTCCTCTTCACCCACAACATGCCAAACAAGGGGTGTGCTTCAGCCCTGTTTGTATTATAGCTCTTTCAGCCCTACCATTTGATAGGTCCTGAGTTCTTATCCTGCATTCAGGAAGAACAAAGTATGCGAACAAGTGGAGGGTAAGCAGGGCAAAGGGGAGCTTTATTGAGCGACAGAATAGCTCAGAGGAGATCCTGGAGTGGGTAGCTCCTCTCTACAGGCAGGTCGTCATGTCAAGTGTTCAGCTCCCAGCAGAGATGAGGCCCTGGAGTGGGTAGCTTCTCTCTGCAGCCAGTCATCCTGACATCTACAGCTCTCAGCAGAGAGATGGCCCTGAAGGGGGTAGCTCCTCTCTACAGTTGGTCCTCCTGATGTCAACTCAGCTCTGGCTGAGCCAGAGCTTTTATGGGACTCAGAGGCACCTCAACTGGTCAATGGGTGGCTTTGGGCAGGCCCAGAAAAGGCACCACAAATTCCCACTCCAGTCTGTGGGATTGGCAACCCAGCCCCTAATCCTCATAAGGGAACTGCCTCCTCCTGCCCAGGAACCTGTCTGCCTCCTGCTGCCATTCATGGTACCCAAGCAGTTTGTGCCAAGGGGCACCTGCAGGCCAGCACCAAGCTGCCCTAAGCCACCCCCTCAGTTCCCTTCACAGGCTCATCGGCACCCAAAGTCTGGAGGGGGCTCAGGCAGCATGGAGCTAGCATGCAGCACTAACCCTGAGCATGCACACAACCAGCCAGGCTGCAACAGTGCCCGGGCTTGGCCCCAACCTCGCTCCAAGATCGATGCGGAGGCCAGGAGTGGGGAGAGGCCAGGCAGTAGGAGCAGACACCTCCAAGCCTGTGCGGACAGTGGAGGCCTTCCCAGGCCCCCCAGAGTGCAGAGATGCCAGGTTCCACAGCCATGACCTGGGCAGCTGTAGCTGTGCCCAGGAGGGCAGGACTCCTGCCTGCTCCCAGGACCTGCAAGAGTACAGGGAGCCCAGGTCCACAGCCATGATTTGGGCAGCTTGTAGCTGCAGCCAGGAAGCCCTCAACGCACCAACTCAAAAGGAGTGGAATTCCCACTTGTGCCCCGCTTTCACCAGTTCTGTGGAATGTGCAGCCCAAGCCACACCTCCCCACTGTAGTGGGCATGATGGTGGTGGCCACTCCAGATGGGCCACTGCTGCTATCACTGAACTGTAGCTCAATAAAGCTGTTTTTTTTTTTTTTTTAAAGAAAAAATACAATAGTTTGTTTTTAACAGCAATCTGGGAGGCTTTAAATGTCTGGAAATGTATATGATGTTTAGTTTCTGTTACATTAGATTTGCATTATTGTTATACCTTTGCATAATTTCTTTAGAATGACTACCACTTTATGTTCAACTCAGAATTATTTTCTGCATATTTTAGAGTAGTTTTTTTTAAAAGTATGACTTAAACATTTCTGAATATAAGTGTTTCATGTCTAATTATAACAAAACCATAGTTCTAGTAACAATGTTCTTTCTAGTGTTTTCCAACTGCTCTGATTTCTATTCCTTTACTCTTATTGCTAACACCTGCCTGAAATAACTTCTCCAATATGTTCAACATGTTAAAGAAATCATTCTCCTTCCCAAACACACTGCTCTAGTTGTGTTTCCAAAATCTATAAGCAGAACCAAAATGCTAGACACCCAGTGTATGTGTGAAGGAAGGATGTGTGATTCTTCTTTTCAAATTGAATAACTGAAAATTAGTGACCTAGGTTTCTCATTAAAGATATAAAGGGGGTGGGGAGTATAAGTAGCCTCAAATATAAGTTCATATTTAACCTCCAATTTTCCCTTAGTATCTTCCACTTACAGATTGGCATTTCAAGTGTTTGCTGGAATTTATCTGCATTTTTAAATGTCTTGTAACTGAAAAGTCTTCAGATGATAAAGACTCAGACATGCCCAGAAACAGAATTATAATCTAACTTTAAATATACCAAAAGTTGTCTTGAAAAAAAAAATCTGAATGGCCAACTCTTGGATCACAATTCTTTAGCAACTCCTATGATGTCAAAAATTACAAGTCCAAACTACTTGACATGATATTCAAGGCCTACTTGCCTATCCCAAATTCTCTCTCCTATGTTATTTTCTAAAATTGTTGTTTTATCTTTCAAATATAGATCTAAAATCCAATGAAATTGTTTTGTATGGTGTGTAGAGGGATCTAGGTTTTTTTTCCCACTAAAGAGATATCCAATTTTCCCAGCATTATCTATAAAAAAGGTCATCTTTTCCTAACAGCATCTGCACTGCCTCCTTTACCATAAATTAGGCATCCATATGTGTGTGCATTTACTTATGGCTCTGGGCTCCGTTCCATTCATCTATTTGTCTAGTCTTCTGCCAATATCAAATTTTCTTAACCCTAAGAGGCCTTAATAACTAGTAGAGCAAGTGCTCCCACCTTGTAGAAGAAAAGACAATTGAAAAATATTTCTTTCCATTTATTTAATCTTTCTTTCTTCGTCAATCAAGTTTTAATATTTTCTGCATAAATATAACATGAGACTTCTTAGACTTACTCATAGTGACGTTTTTCTAATGAGATTGCAAATCGTAACTTCATTTTTACACAATTACTAGCAACAAAAATTTAAAAAAATGTTTATATTGATTAGTCTAAACTTCCTAGCATCTATCTACAGATTGCTTGCAATCCCTGCATACATAATTGTAATCCCTAAATATAAACGATAAGGGTATTGTTTTTTCCTCTTTAAAATGCATATCTTGTATAGCTTTGTCTTGCCAGACTACACTCTCTGTGATCTACAGAACAGTATTGGTCAGAAGTGTTCATAGCAAAATAAACATGCTTGTCATATTCCCCATATTATAAGAAAAGTTTTCATGTTTGAACATTAAGTCCGTTTGTTCTAAGTTTTTCTGTAGCTACCTTTAAGGAAATACTTTAAATTCTTTGTTCTCTAAGATGAAGACCTTATTATGACTAAATATTGCACTTTATCAACATTTCTTTCACATCTATTGAGGTGACTGTCTTTATATTTCTCTAATATGAAAATCTGATAAAGTAACATTAACTGACTTCTCTCATATTAAATAAACCTTGTATATTTGAAATAAAATCAATATAGTCATAATATATTATCCTTTTTTTATCTTCCTGATATAAAGCTCTACTAATCTGTTTAGGATTTTTATATATATGTTCACAAGTGAGACTGGGTTCCAATGAATTTTGTCATACCAAGTTTCATGAAGGTACAACTGACATACAAAACCCTGCACATATTTAAATTATACATTTTGATAAATTTTGAAATATGGATACCCTGTATACTGTCACCACAACTAAAATAAGTTAACATATCCATTATGTTCTTCCTCATACTCCTTAGTTCTTCATCCATACTGACCCTCCTTGGCCTCCTTTACCCAAACCCTAGGGAACCATTGATCTGTATTCTGTCACGACAGATTACTTTGCATTACTTAAAATTATATAAACATGGGATTATACAGTAAGTACTCTCTTTATTCCTGGATTCTTGCATTTGGCATAATTATTCTGAGATTCATCCATGTTACTGTTTAATAAATGTTTGTTCTTTTTAATTGCTAAGTAATATTCCATTATATTGATACACCACAATTTGTTTATCTATTCACATGTTGATGGCCACCTGGATTGTTTTCAGTTCTGGGGTATTACCAAAAAGCTGCTATAAACATTGACATACAAAAAAAAACAATTAACATACAAGTCATAAAGAATTTCCCCTATGTTTTTTTCTAAAAGATCTCTTCTTTCACCCCTTAAGCTTAGGCCTTTATCCTCTTAATCTTTGATGTCTACAAAAAACCAAAACATTACATTTTGCATTCCTAATATTGCTTATCAGTGTCTTTTTATCATGACCAAGCATGCCAGAGGTTTGCCAGTTTTTTAAAAGAACCAACTTTATTAGCTTTTTTCAAAGAACCAGTTTTTGGTCTTTCTAATTTCTACTATATCTTAGTTTTCAGTTCACATATTGTTGGCTATGATTTTTGTCTTTACAACACAGGTCATTTAGACTTTAGAGCTATAGTTCTTAATTACAAACATAAAATTCTCTGCTTATTGTTTGTTTTTATTTTGTATATTATCAAACTTTAGAAAATTAGGTAAAATGTACTTTAGGGCACAATATATGATCAGTTTTCACAAATGTGGTATATGTTTGAAAACAATGTTCATTCTATATTTGTCTTAGAAAAGTATGCCCATTAGATCAGATTCCTGAAATGTGGTGGTTCAAACTAATCTATAGAGCATTAAATAATTTTTTTTGCTCAGCTTGATCTATCAATTACTAAGAGAAGTACATGATATCTCCCACAATGATTATCAATTTGACTCTTCTACCTTGTAGTTTTGTCAATTTTTGTCTTATATAGTTTGAAATGTGGTTATTAGGAAATTATAGATTTTAAATTGTTACTTTTAAGACAGGGTCTCAGTCTGTCATCCAGACTGGAGTGCAATGGCACGATTATGGCTCACTGCAGCCTCGACCACCCAGGCTCAAGCAGTCCTCCTACTTCAGCCTCCTAAGTAGCTGACTACAAGCATGTACTACCACACATGGCTATTTGTTTTTTTCTTTTTGTAGAGATGGGTTGTCAGTATGTTGCCCAGGCTGGTCTTGAACTCCTGGGCTCAAATAATCCTCCCGCCCTCAGCCTCCCAGAGTGCTGGGATTACAGGCATAAGCCACAAGGGCCAGCCTAACTGTTATTTCTTGTAGTAAATTGAATCTTTTATCATTTTAAGATTTCCTATTGATATGCAATGTAATGGTTTCTGACTTATGGTCTATTTTGTCTAAAATGAATGTAGCAACACCAGTTCTGTTAGTATTTACGTGATATAATTTTATACCATTTAATGAATTTAACCATTTTGGACATCTCATATAAACAGAATCATACAACATGTGGCCTTTTGTGTCTGGCTTATTTCTCATAGCATAATGTCTTCAAGATTCAACCAGCTGGGTAAGGTGGCTCATGCCTGTAATCCCAGCACTTTGGGAGGCCAAGGTGGGCTGATCACAAGGTCAGGAGATCGAGACCATCCTGGCTAACATGGTGAAACCCCATCTCTACTAAAAATACAAAAATCAGCCGGGCATGGTGGCTTACACCTGTAGTCCCAGCTACTCGAGAGGCTGAAGCGGGAGAATCGCTTGAACCTGGGAGGCAGAGGTTGCAGTGAGCCAAGATCATGCCACTGTACTCCAGCCTGAACCACAGAGTGAGACACCATCACAAACAAACAAACAAAAAAGATTCGCCCATGGTGTCGCATATGTCAGAATTCCATTTCTTTTTTTCTTTTTGCGGGGGAAGGGGGATGGGGGGTCTCACTCTGTTGCCTAAGCTGGAGTACGGTAGGGTCATTACAATGCACTACTGCCTTGACCTCCTGGGCTCAAGCAATCCTCCCATCTCAGCCTCCTGAGTAAATGGGACCACAGCTAATTTTTTTATTATTTGTAGAGATAGTTTCTCGCTATGTTGCCTAGGCTGATCTCAAACTCCTAGGCTCAAGCAATTCTCCCACCTTTGCCTCTCAAACTACTGGGATTGCAGGCATGAACCACCACATTTGTCCAGAATTTCATTCCTTTTTAAGGCTGAATAACACTTCATTGTATGGATATATCACATTTCATTTACCTATTAATCAGTTGGTAGACATTTGAGTTATTTCTACTCTTCGGGAAGTGTGAATAATGCTAATATCAATATTTGTTTTTGTACTATTTTTTTCTACTATTTTACTTTGAAATTTTCTGTATCTTTATAAGCAAATGTCTCGCTTATAAACAAAACATCATTACATTTTGTTTTTTGCCTATCTGACAATCTTTGTCTTTTAATAAGAACATTTACTCCCCTTATATTTCAGGTCATTATTGATATATTTGGGTTTAACTCTATAATCATATTTTGTGCTGTTTTTCCCACTGGTTATGATTTCCCCTACCTGTCTTCTTGATTGCTTTTGGATTGACTTTTAAAAATTATTCTATTTTCCCCCACTAACAGTTTAGGTATTACATGTTATGTTTCTATTTTACTAGTGATTACTCTAGAAATTTAAACCTGCATACTGGATATCCAAGAGTTCTACTTGCAGGTTATGATGAAGACGCAATCTACTTGCAGGTCATGATGAAGACCCAATCAGAATACCCCTCAGAAAACAACTACAAAGTCTATGTATTATAATACATTAACATATACCTGAAGTTTCTGGTGAGCAAACAGAGATAGATGGGTTCTGGTGGGAGTTCATGGTCACTCAGAGAACGAAAACATGGTGGGAATTCGCGGTCACTTGGAGAAGAAAAAGTAAGTTTCCTTCTCTCTAGCTTTTAGTCTGGGACTAACTGCAGTGAGGGGGAGAGAGAATGTGCGGCGGGGGTTGGGGGGCACCCTTATTAACTTTTCAGCATGAAAGTCTAGAAAAGAGAAGGTTGGAAGTTATTAATATTAGAGAATAAGGGGATCACACAAGGGAAAGAGCTAGTAAGGACACCCAAAACTCAGTCTACCCAGATCTCTAGCTGATCCTGAAAAACAAAGCAGGGAGCAGATTCAAAGGATCCAGCTAAAGACAAAAGGTCTGCAAGAAGATCAAACCTGCCAGTCAAGAAACTGAATGCATTTCAAGCCAAACTCAGAAAACTGTCTCCTAAGAGAAAGGAAATATGGCTCATAAAATAAAAATAACAGAATCCAAGTCTCCAAAAACTAACAATAATAATATCGAGGACACAATCCAAAACTGCCCAACAAATTAAGAACAACAACAAAAAAGAAGATATTCTCAAGAGAAAAGAAAACCAAGTGCATCTATGAGATAAACCAGATGTTGAAGCTAACACAAGACTTTTAAAGCAACTATTTTAACTAAGCTCAATTAAATAAAATAAAACATGCTTAAATTCATGAAAATTACATTGGTAAAACAGAACAATGAAAAACAATCAAACGTAAGTCCTAGAATTGAAAAATACAATTTCTGAAATAAAAAATGTGTTGGATGACCATAACAAAATGGACATGACAAAGCAAAATTGAAGATTGAGTAAAGATAGACAAATAAAAAGTATCCAAGGTGAAAACAGAAAAAGACTGAAAAAAGACAAATTTGTAGATACAAAATGATAAGCACCAATCAGAATAAACACAAAGAAAGCCACACAGAGGAATGTCATGGCTAAACTGTTAAAAGCAAAAGACATAGAGCAAGATATT
Organism: Plecturocebus donacophilus; assembly: GCA_004027715.1. Taxonomy (NCBI): domain Eukaryota; kingdom Metazoa; phylum Chordata; class Mammalia; order Primates; family Pitheciidae; genus Plecturocebus; species Plecturocebus donacophilus. The sequence continues at coordinate 29,442 of PVKP010009686.1, forward strand.
GAAAGCAGCAAGAGAAAACCTAAGTATTACAAAATGTGGGAACAATAATATAATTAATGGCTCTCCAATTATAGGCTGTGATGCACAGAAACGGAATCCTGGCAGGGGCCGACTAATGCACTAAGTGGAAGACTTGGAATTGAGATTCCAGGGAGACCAAGATGACTAGAGTTTACAGGAAAGAGTACCACAGAGGAGACAGTTCCACAGAAAGAAAACTCAGGAAATGTACACAAAATTCCTCAACTCTTCAATTAAATATCAAACAGTGAATGCATGTGATGAAACTACCCAAGGCTTGGAGGAAAAAACACCTAGAAGAACTGGAAATAACAGTACTCTACACTCACAGAGAGCCAGGAATACTGCCAGTTCCCACCAGCCCAACTGGTAAACCTCATGATTCATGGGTCATTGCCCATGAATACACAAAAGGATACTGCATCAGTAGCGGGGAATAACTAGTCCTAGACTGAGAGCTACTCAAGATCCACATGTAAAATCTTTCTTTTGTTTTTTTGTTTTGAGACAGAGTCTCACTCTGTCACCCAGGCTGGAGGGCAGTGGTACCATCTCATCTCACTGTAACCTCCGCCCCTGGGTTCAAGTGATTCTCCTGCCTCAGTCTCCCAGGTAGCTGGGATTACAGGTGCATGCCACCACACCCAGCTAATTTTTTCTATTTTTAGTAGAGATAGTGTTTCACCATGTTAGCCAGGCTGGTCTCAAACTCCTGACTTCAGATGATCCACCCACCTTGGCCTCCCAAAGTGCTGGGATTAGAGGTGTGAGCCACTGCACCCAGCCAACAAGCTTAAAAGCAAGATTCCAAAGAATTAAACTGTTTTCAAGTAGATTAACTGTGTCTCAAAAGGAAAAAAACCAAAACACAACAAAATCACTTCAAGACTATCTACTTACAATAACATAGCTAGCACTCAACAAGCTAAAATTTACATCTGGTATCCAATAAAAATTGCCAGCATGCAATGAAACAGGAAAACACAATCCATAATGAGAAAAATAAATAAGCTAAAACTAACCCAGAATTACAATATTAGAATTGGCAAAGACATTAAAGTAGGTATTATAACTATATTCCAGATATTGAAAAGTTCTATATATAGATGAAAAAAAATAAGCAAACATATAATGAAGGGGATTAGCAACAGATTAGACATTTCAAAAGAAAAGATTATTGAAATAAAAGACACAGCAACATAAACTAACCAAAATGAAACATAGAAAAGATAATTTAAAGCAAAATTAACAAAGTTTCAGCAAACTATGAGATGACATCAAGAAAGTTAACATATATGTAATTAGAAGCCCAAAAGGTAAGCAGAGACAGGAGGTGGGGAGGACAGAAAAAATAATGAAGAAATAATGCCCAAAAACTTCACAAGTTTGATGAAAGCACACCCAAGAACTCAATCCAACAATGAGAAAAAGAAAAAAAACTCATCTAAGGTACATCATTGCACAAAATCAAGGAAGAAGGGGAAAAAAAAATGTAGCCAGATGATAAAAGATACATTACATACAAAGAAACAAAAATAGAAATAAAAGCAGAATTCATTGCTGAAGCAACACAAATGAGAAGACCAACATCTTTAAAGTATGTAAAGAAAAAGAAAAAAGTATAAACTTCAAATTTTATACCCAGAAACACTCTTCAAAAACAAAGGCTAAGTACTCAAAAAGTTAAACATAAAACCACCATCCTGCCTAGCAGTTCCACTCCTTGATCTCCACCCCAAGAGCGATAAAATTATATGTTCTGCACAAACACTTGCATTGAATGTTCACAGTAGCATTTTCATAATAGCCCAAATTGGAAACAACCTAAATGTCTGTCCAGTGTGTTGAATAGCCATACAATAAGAATACTGTTCATCAATAAAAAAGAACAAAATACTGACCCATATTATGTCATGGATGTTCCTTAAAACTATTATACCCAGCAAAAAAAGCCATACACAAGAAACCACATAGTATATAATTTTAATAATACAAAATGTCTAGAAAAGGCCAGTCTATACAGAGATTAGATTAGTGGTTGGCTGGGGGCAGGAAAAGGAATTTACTGTAAATGGGCATGCTGAATTTTTTTTTTTTTTTTTTTTTTTTTTTTTTTTTTTGAGACAGGGTCTCACTCTCTCACCCAGGCTAGAGTGCAGTGGCACAATCACAGCACAATATAGCCTCAACCTCCTAGGTTCAAGCAATCCTCCCACCTCAGCCTCCCCAGTAACTGAGACCACAGGCATGCATCACCACACCCAGTTAATTTTTGCAGTTTTTGTAAAGACTGGGTTTCACTATGTTGGCCAGGCTGGTCTCAAATTCCTGGGCTCAAGCAATCTGCCTGCCTTGACCTCTCAAAGTGCTGGAATTACAAGCATGAGTCATTGCACCCAACCTCATGCTGGACTTATTAGGGGTAGAAAGATGTTCTAAAATTGATTTCTACCAATAGTTGTACCACTTTGTTGAGGTACTCTAAAAATTACCAAATTATATACAGTTGAAATAAGTGAATTTTAGTACATAAAAATATACCTCAATAAAGCTGTTTTGGCTGGATGTAGGAGGCTAAGGTGGGCAGATTGCTTCAGTCCAGGAGGCTGAGACTAGCCTGGGCAACATGCTGAAACCTTATCACTACTAAAAATACAAAAAGTTAGGTGTAGAGTAGCATACACCTATAGCCCCAGCTATTTGAGAGGCCAAGGTGGGAGGATCAGTCGAGGCTGCAGTGAGCCATGATCATACCACTGCACTACAGCCTCAGTGAAGGGAGTGAGACCCTGTCTAAAGAAAGAAAAAAACTGTTTTTGAAAAAAATGTGTTTTCGGCCAGGCACAGTGGCTTACACCTGTAATCCCAGCACTTTGGGAACCTGAGACAGGCAGATCATGAGGTCAGGAGTTCAAGACCAGCCTGGCCAATATGAGGAAACCTGTCTCTACTTTAAATAATATAAAAATTAGCCAGGCGTGTGGTGTGCACCTGTAGTCCCAGCTACTTGGGAGGCTGAGGCAGGAGAATTGCTTGAACCTCAGAAGCAGAGGTTGCAGTGAGCTGAGATTGTGCCACTGCACTCCAGCCTGGGTGACAAAGTGAGAGCTCATCTCAAAAAAAAAAAAAATATGTTTTCAGATAAGGAAAAGCCAAAAGAACTTGTCACTTGCAGGGCCACGCTATAAGAAATGTATGCATAAAGAAACTAATACCAAATGGAAATATGAACATCTACAAAAGAATGCAGAGCACCAGAAAACGTATACATATTTAAGTAATACTTAATAGGAAATTTTAAGCATAATAAATATTTAAGATATTTTTATTTACATTTCTTCAAAAGTTTTTAAAGTTTTAAAAATAAAATGTATGAAGTCGAGCACAATGGCTCACGCCTATAATCCCAGCACTTTGGTAGGCCAAGGCAGGTGAATCACCTGAGGTCAGGAGTTTGAGACCCTGTGTCTACTAAAAATACAAAAATTACTAAACATGGTGGTGTACCCTTGTAATCCCAGCTACTCAGAAGGCTGAGGCAGGAGAAGCGCTTGAACCTGGGAGCTAGAGGCTGCAGTGAGCCAAGACTGTGCCACTGCACTCCAGTCTAGGTGACACAGTGAGACTCCATCTCAAAAAATAAAAAATGTATGCGAATAACACAAACCTCAGGAAAAGAAAAATGCAAGTATACTTTTTTAAGATTCCCATATTATATGTGAAATGGTCTACCAACAATTGATGGTTACAAGTTAAAGATATATAGCATAAACCCTAAAGTTACTATGAAAATAATAAACAGTAATGGCTAACAAGCCAGCAATGGAAACAAACTAGAATCATTAAAAATATTCAACTAATCCAAAAGGAGGTGGAACAATAGGAAAAGGGAAAGAAGAAACAGATAGGCTAACAGAAAATAACCATCTAGATGATAAATTTAAACCTAACCGTATCAACAATCACACTAAATGTATGCGTCCCTTTTGAAGGAAATGATATATTCATTGTCTTGATTGTAGTTATCACAAGTATATACGCATGTTAAAATCTACCAAGTTTTACTCTTTATCAATATCAATATTGTGTACATATATATGGTATATATTTTATGTCAATTATACCTCAGTAAAGCTGTTTTTAAAAATCAATAGCAAAACTGAGAGACTACAAAAAAAACTTTCAATGTTTTTTAAAAAGGCAAAAAAGAAACAAAAAAAGAAAACAGCAGACACAAACAGAAATGGAAATTAAATGATCCCCAATTCAAATACATCAATAATTACATTAAACATTAATTGACTGAACAGTCAAATTAAAATTAAGAGACACTGGAATTAAGAAATAAGACCCGGCCAGGCACAGTGGCTCACACCTGTAATCCCAGCACTTTGGGAAGCCGAGGTGGGTGGATCACAAGGTCAAGAGTTCAAGACCAGCCTGGCCAAGATGGTGAAACCGTGTCTCTACTAAATATACAAAAATTAGCTGGGCATGGTGGCCCGTGCCTGTAATCTCAGCTACTCAGGAGGCTGAGGCAGGGAATTGCTTGAACCCAGGAGGCGGAGGTTGCAGTGAGCTGAGATCATGCCACTGCCCTCCAGCCTGGGTGACAGAGCAAGACTCTGTCTCAAAAAAAAAAAAAAAAGAAAAGAAAGAAAGAAAGAAAGAAAAAGAAAAGAACACCCCAACTACATATAATCTATAAACAAAACACTCTAAAGACACAGGTTGAAAGCAAGTTAATGGCAAAAAAACATACCACACAAACAGCATGAAGTCTAGAATAAGTAAATTATTGTCTGATGAAAACAGACTTCAAAACTAAGTGTATTATGAGAGATAAACATGAAGATTTCATAATATAAGAAAGCAACATCAACATAAAGACACAATAAATGTGTATGCAGCTAATATAATATTTCAAAACGTGAGACAAAAACTGGCAGAATTAAAAAGACAAAGAAACAACTCATGATCAAACTTGACATTTTAACATATTTGTCTCTGCAATCAATAAAATTAGACCAAAACATTTGTAAGAACACAAAAGAGGCCAGGCATGGTGGCTCACGCCTGTAATCCCAGCACTTTGGAAGGCGGAGGCAGGCAGATCATGAGGTCAAGAGATCAAGACCATCCTGGCCAACACAGTGAAAACCTGTCTCCACCAAAATACAAAAATTAGCTGGGCATGGTGGTGCACACCTGTAGTCCCAGCTACTCGGGAGGCTGAGGCAGGAGAATTGCTTGAACCTGGGAAGTGGAGGTTGCAGTGAGCCAAGATCGTGCCACTGCACTCCAGCCTGGGCAACAGAGTAAGACTCCATCAAAAAAAAAAAAAAGAGCTACTGTCTCTATTCCTTCCTTTTCACATAAAAAATAAATAAATGAATAAAAATAAAGAGTTGTTGTCTCTAGACCACAATAAAACTAAATTAGAAGTAAATAACAATCAATCAGGAAAATAACACAGCTATTCGTAAATTAAATATACATCTTTTTTTATTTTTCTCTTTTTTTAATTCTCTTCTCTCAAAGCCACTTAATAAATACACATCTAAACAATTATTGTGTCAAAGAAAAAATGACAAGAAGAATTGGAAATTATTCTGAATCAAATAACAGTAAATATACATGTAAAAAATTGTGAGATGTGGCTAAAGCATTGCTTAGAGGTAAATTTATAGGTTTCAATGCCTACATTATAAAAAAAGAAAAATTTCCATTTCTAAGCTTCCACTTTCCACTGAAAAAAAAAGAAGGCGTTAAATTCAAACAAACAGAAAAGACCTGGAAGACCTGAAATACATATTGCTATATAAAAGAAGCCAATCTGAAAAAACTACATACTGTTTGATTCCAACTATATGCCATTCTGGAAAAGGCAAAATTATGGAGATAGTAAAACGATCAGAGGTTTTTGAGGGAAGAGGGGCTCTGCAGGGCAGAAGAGAAGAAGGGATGAACGAATAGATAGAGCACAGAGGATTTGAGGGCAGTGAAAATATTCTGTATGATATTTTAAGAGCAGATACACGTCATTCCACATTTGTCAAAACTCTAAAACTGCCTATTAATTGAATGTTTCTATTCCCCTAAAATTGATACGTTGAAACCTAATCACCAATGTAATGTTGTTAAGAGATATTGAGAGTTAAGAGATAAGGTGTTAAGAGTGTTAAGAGGTGGGGCCTTTGGGAGGTAATTAGGACATGAGGGCAAAACTCTCATAAAGAGAATTCCTGCCTTCATACAAGAGACCCAAAAAAGCTAGCTGGTCTTTTCTACCATTTAAGGACACGAGAGAAGTCACCAAGAGCAGGTCTTCACCAGACAACAAATCTGCTGGCACCCTGATCCTGGACATAGTCCAGTCTCCAGAAATACGACAAATAATGTTCTGCTATTTATAAGCTACCCAGTTTATAAGGTTTTTGTTTGTTTGTTTTCCGAGATAGGGTCTCACTTGCCGCCTAGGCTGTAGTACAGTGGCACGATCATGGCTCACTGCAGCCTTGACCTCCCCAGGCTCAAGTGATCCTCTCACCTCAGCCCCCTGAGTAGCTGGGACCACAGGCACACCATACCCAACTAACTGTTGTACTTTTTTTTTTGAGATGGAGTCTTGTTCTGTCACCAAGTTGGAGTGCAGCGGGGCGATCTTGGCTCACTGCTACCTCCACCTCCCAGATTCAAGTGATTCTCCTGCCTCGGTCTCCCACGTAGCTTGGACTACAGGTGCACGTCACCATGCCTGCTAATTTTTCTGTTTTTAGTAGAGACAGGGTTTCACCATGTTGGCCAGGATGGTCTCAATCTCGACCTCGTGATCCACCCACCTCAGCCTCCCAAAGTGCTGGGCTTTACAGGCATGAGCCACGATGCCTGGCCAATTTTTGTACTTTTAGTAGAGATGGGGTTTTGCCACATTGTCCAGGCTGGTCTTAAACTGCTAAGCTCAAGTGATCCACCGTCATTGGCCTCTCAAAGTGCTGGGACTAAAGGTGTGAAACACTGTGCCCAGCAATGAATATTCTATTTTTAAGACCATTTGTTAGAGCAGTTTTAAGTTAACAGCCAAATTGAGAAGGAGATACAGACTTTTCATATGTTCCCTGCCTGCCCCTTCAAACGCATACCCATGCCCAAGGACAGTGATGCATTTATTGCAACTGATGAACCTACAATGATCCATTACAATCTACAAAGTCCAAAGCTTACATTAGGGTTCATGCTTGGTGATACACATTACAAACGTATAATGACATGGATCCACTCTTAGAGTATAATATATACTATTTTCACTCCCCTAAAAATAGTTTATACTCTGCCTATAAATCCCCCTCAGTCTATTAATTTTTTTAAAAATAAGAAAAAACGTAGTACAAAATTGGAAACAAAAATAATAGTGAAAAATCTATGAAAACAGAAGCTGTCTCTTTGGGGGAGAAAGGACCAATAAAATTGATAATCTTCTAGCCACAGTAAACAATTTTTAAAAAAGGAGAAAACGTAAGTTATCACCATCAGGAATGAAAAAAGGAATATTACCAAAGGAATATTTAGGAATTAAAGAGATATCAGGATAGTAGGGAAAAAAGTATGTAAATTTCATGACAGGTGAAATGAACAAACTGCTTTAAAGATAAACTACCAAACTTTCAAAACTGACCTAAGAATAAATAGAAAATTTGAACAGCCCTGTATCAACGGAAGAAATTTAACTTGTAATCAAAAACCTTTCCATAAGGAAAACTGCTTGGAGCACTGGCTCACAACTGTAACCCCAGCACTTCGGGAGGCCGAGGCGGATTGATCACCTGAGGTTGGAAGTTCAAGACCAGCCTGATCAACATGGAGAAATCTGGTCTCTACTAAAAACACAAAATTAGCTGGGTGTGGTGGTGCACGCCTATAATCCCAGCTACTTGAGAGGCTGAGGCAGGAGAATCACTTGAACCCAGAGGAGGAGGCTGTGGTGAGCTAAGATCATGCCATCGCACTCCAGCCTGGACAACAGAGCAAAACTCCATCTCAAAAAAACCAGAGAAAAAAAACTCAAGGCCCAGATATTTTCACTGGTGAATTCTCTCATACACTTAAGAAAAGAATAACACCGGAGGGGGATCCAAGACAGCAAAATAGGAACAACTCTGGAGTGCAGTTCCCAGTGAGAACAACACAAAGGTGGGTGATCACATTTCCAAACAAGTTATTACGGCCCACTGACCAGGAGATTCCCAGGCTGAAAAGTGCCACGAGTTCCAGCACCACTGTTTTGACTGACTCAGCGGGTCTCTGCACAAAAACTCACACAAATCTGGATGGCCGTTTCAATTCGCACCTGGACCGCCTGGGAGACAGAGCCGCCCATTCAACTGAAAAAGGCAGGGCTGAAACAGGGAGTCTGGTGATCTGGCTCGGCGGGTCCCACCCACACAACGACCAGCAATCTGAAATGCTCTGGATTGAGAGTTTCCCAGCAAGAGCCGCTGGACCCAGAACAGCCCAGCTCTGTGGGGGGAATGGCGTTTGCCATTACGGAGGCAGTCCATCAATACCGAGGCAGTCCGCCATTAGCAAGGCAGTCCGCCATTACCGAGGCAGTCCACCATTATCGAAGCAGTCTGCCATCACCGAGGCAAACCACCATTACTGAGGCAATCCGCCATTACTGAGGCAGTTCTAACTATACTTCTCTAAATAAAACCGCAAGGAAGTTCACACAGCAGCTGGGCAGAGCCCATGACAGCTCAGCAATGCCTCTGCTGGCAGACTGTGACTAGGCTACCTCCTTGCTGGTCAGGGCATCTCTGAAAACATGCAGCAGCATGTCAGGAACTTACAAATAAAGCCCCAACTTCCCAAGACAAAGCACTGCCTGGGAAAAACAGCAGTTATGAGTTCCACTGAAGCAGACTTAAACGTACCTGCCAGCAGCTCTGAACACAACAACAGAGCTCCCAGCTCAGCACTTGAGCTCCTATAAGGGACAGACTGTCTCCTCAAGCAGCTGCCCAACCCACTTATATCCAAAGAGACACCTCATAAAGGAGAGCTCAAGCTGACATCTGGCAGGTATCCTTCTGTGATGAAGATAACAGAAGAAGAAACTGGCAGCAACCCTGACTATTCTATAGCTGCCACAGGTAAGCCCCAGGCAAGCAGGGTCTGGAGTGGACCTCTAGCAGTCCTACAGCAGAGGGGCCTGACTGGTAGAAGGAAAACTAAAAAACAGAAAGAAATAATTTCAACATCAACAAAAAGGACGTCGCCTCAGAGTTCCCATCCGAAAGTCACCAACTACAAAGACCACAGGTAGATAAACCCACAAAGATGGGAAGAAACCAGCACAAAAAGGATGAAAACCCAAAAACCAGAACAACTCTCCTCTTCCAAGGGATCACAACTCCTCATCAGCAAGGGAACAAAGCTGGATGGAGAATGAGTCTCATGAGTTGACAGAAACAGGCATCAGAAAGTAGGTAATAACAAACTTCTCTGAGCTAAAAGAACATGTTCTAACCCAATACACAGAAACTAAGAACCTTGAAAAAAGGTTTGACGAAATGCTGAGAATAAACAGCTTAGAGAAGAATATAAGTGACTTGATGGAGCCGAAAAACACAGCACGAGAACTTCACGAAGCATACACAAGTTTCAATAGCCAAATCAATCAAGCAGAAGAAAGGATATCAGAGATTGAAGATCAACTCAATGAAATAAAACGAGAAGGCAAGATTAGAGAAAAAACAGTCAAAAGAAACAAACAAGGACTCCAAGAAATATGCAATTATGTGAAAAGACCTAATCTACGTTTTATAGGTGTACCTGAAAGTGACAGAGAGAATTAATCCAAACTGGAAAACACTCTTCAGGATATTATCAAGGAGAACTTCCCCAACCTACCAAGGCAGGCCAATATTCAAGTCCAGGAAATATAGAGAACACCACAAAGAGAACACCACAAAAATACAGAGAACACCACAAAGATATTCCTGAAGAAGAGCAACCCCAAGGCACATAATCGTCAGATTCACCAGAGTTGAAATGAAGGAAAAAATGCTAAGGGCAACTGGAGATAAAGGTCAGGTTACCCACAAAGGGAAGCCCATCTGACTCACAGAGGATCTCTCGGCAGAAATGCTACAAGGGAGAAGAGAGTGGGGACCCATATTCAACATCCTTAAAGAATAGAACTTTCAACTTAGAATTTCATATCCAGCCAAACTAAGCTTCATAAGTGAAGGAGAAATAAAATCCTTTACGAATAAGCAACTGCTGAGAGATTCTGTCACCACCAGGCCTGCCTTACAAGAGCTGCTGAAAGAAGCACTAAACATAGAAAGGAAAAACCAGTACCAGCCACTCCAAAAACGTACCAAATGGTAAAGACCATCAACACAATGAAGAAATGGCATCAACTATCGGGCAAAACAACCAGCTAGCATCAAAATGGCAGGATCAAATTCACACATGACAATATTAACCTTAAATGTAAATAGGATAAATGCCCCAATCTAAAGACACAGACTGGCAAACTGGATAAAAAGTCAAAACCTATCAGTATACTGTATCCAGGAAATCCATCTCACATGCAAGGACGCATAGGCTCAAAATAAAAGGATGGAGGAAGATTTATCAAGAAAATGGAGAGCAAAAAAAGGCAGCAGTTGCAATCCTAGTCTCTGATAAAATAGACTTTAAACCAACAAAGATGAAAAGAGACAAAAAAGGGCATTACATAATGGCAAAAGGATCAACGCAACAAGATGAGCTAACGATCCTAAATATATATACATCCAATACAGGAGCACCCAGATACATAAAGCAAGTTCTTAATGACCTACAAAGAGACTTAGACTCCCACACAATAATAGTGGGAGACTTTAACACTCCACTGTCAATATTAGACAGATCAATGAGACAGAAAATTAACAAGGATATCCAGGACTTGAAATTGGATCTGAACCAAGCAAACCTAATAGACACCTACAGAACTCTCCACCCCAAATCCACAGAATATACATTCTTCTCAGCACCACATCGCACCTACTCTAAAATTGACTATATAATTGGAAGTAAATCACTCCTCAGAAAATGCAAAACAATGGAAATCATAAGTCTCTCAGACTGCAGTGCAATCAAATTAGAACTGAGGATTAAGAAACTAACTCAGAACTGCACAACTTCACGGAAACTGAACAACTGGCTCTTCAATGTTGACTGGATAAACAATGAAATGAAGGCAGAAATAAAGATGTTCTTTGAAACCAACGAGAACAAAGATACAATGTACCAGAATCTCTAGGACACATTTAAAGTAGTGTCTAGAGGGAAATTTACAGTCTAGAGGGAAATTTACAGCAATAAACACCCACATGAGAAACAAGGAAAGATCTCAAATCGACACCCTATCAGAGGAGGAAGATCAAAAAAGCTCAAAAGCTAGCAGAAGACAAGAAATAACTAAGATCAAAGCAGAACTGAAGGAGACAGAGATACAAAAAACCCTTCAGAAAAATCAATAAATCCAGGAGCTGGTTTTTTAAAAGATCAACAAAATAGACAGACCACTAGCCTGATTAATAAAAAAGAAAAGAGAGAAGAATCAAATAGATGCTATAAAAAACGATAAAGTGATATCACCACTGAGTCCACAGAAATACCCACTACCATCAGAGATTACTACAAACAACTCCATACACATAAATCAGTAAATCTGGACGAAATGGATAAATTCCTGGACACTTACACTCTCCCAAGCCTAAACCAGGAAGAAGTTGAAATGCTGAATAGATCAATAACAAGGGCTGAAGTTGAGGCAGGAATTAATAGCCTACCAATCAAAAAAGCCCAGGTCCAGATGGGTTCACAGCCGAATTCTACCAGACGTACTAAGAAGAGCTCATACCACTCCTTCTGAAACTATTCCAAACAATACAAAAAAAGCAGTTCTTCCCAAATCATTTTATGAGACCAACATCATCCTGATACCAAAACCCGGCAGAGACTCAACAAAAAAAGAAAGCTTCAGGCCAATATCCATGATAAACACAGATGCAAAAATCTTCAATAAAATATGGCAAACTGATTGCAACAGCACATCAAAAAGCTTATCCATCACGATCAAGTAAGCTCCATCCCAGGGATGCAAGGCTGGTTCAACATACTCATGTCTATAAACATAATCCACCACATAAACAGAACCAAAGACAAAAACCACGATTATCTCAGAAGATGCAGAGAAGGCCTTCAACAAAATTCAACAGCCCTTTAGGCTAAAAACTCTCAAGAAACTAGGTATCGATGGAATGTATTACAAAATAATAAAAGCTATTTACGCCAAACCCACAGCCAATATCATACTGAATGGGCAAAAACTAGAAGCATTCCCTATGAAATCTGGCACTAGACAAGGATGCCCTCTCTCACCACTCCTGTGCAATATAGTATTGGAAATTCTATCCAGAGCCATCAGGCAAGAAAAAGAAATAAAGGGTATTCAATTAGGAAAGGAGGAAGTCAAATTGTCTCTACTTGCAGACGACACGATTGTATATTTAGAAGACCCCATGGTCTCAGCCCAAAATCTCCTTAAATTGATAAGCAACTTCAGCAAAGTCTCACGATACAAAATCCATGTGCAGAAATCACAAGCATTCCTATATACCAGTAACAGACTTAAAGAGAGCCAAATGAAGAATAAACTGCCATTCACAATTGCTACAAAGAGAATAAACTACCTAGAAATACACCTAACAAAGGATGTAAAGGACCTCTTCAAGGAGAACTATAAACCACTGCTTAACTAAATAAAAGAGGACACAAACAGATGGAAAAACATTCCATGCTCATGGTTAGGAAGAATCAATATTGTGAAAATGGCCATACTGCCCAAAGTAATTTATAGTTTCAATGTTATCCCCATCAAGCTACCTATGACTCTCTTCACAGAACTGGAAAAAAACCACCTTAAACTTCATATGGAACCAAAAGAGAGCCCACATAGCCAAGACAACTCTAAGCAAAAAGAACAAAGCTGGAGGCATCACACTACCTGACTTCAAACTATACTACAAGGCTACAGTAATCAAAACAGCATGGTATTGATACCAAAACAGAGATACAGACCAATGGAACAGAACAGAGGCCTCGGAGGCAATGCCACACATCTACAACCATCTGATCTTTGACAAATCTGACAAAAACAAGCAATGGGGAAAGGATTCCTTGTTTAATAAATGGTGTTGGGAAAACTAATAAATGGTGTTGGGAAAACTGGCTATCCATGTGCAGAAAGCAGAAAATGGACCCCTTCCTGACACCTTACACTAAAATTAACTCCAGATGGATTAAAGATTTAAACATAAGACCTAATACCATAAAAACCCTAGAAGCAAACCTAGGCAAAACCATTCAGGACGTAGGCATAGGCAAGGACTTCATGACTAAAACACCAAAACCATTGGCAAAACAAATGGAATCTAATTAAACTCCAGAGCTTCTGTACACCAACAGAAACAATCAGTAGAGTGAACCGGCAACCAACAGAATGGGAAAAAATTTTTGCAATCTACCCATCTGACAAAGGGCTAATATCCAGAATCTACAAAGAACTAAAACAGATTTACAAGAAAAAAACCCATTCAAAAGTGGGCAAAGGACATGAACAGACACTTTTCAAAAGAAGACATATATGAGACTAACAAACATATGAAGAAGTGCTGATCACCACTGGTCATTAGAGAAATGCAAATCAAAACCACACTGAGATACCATCTCACACCAGTTAGAACAGTGATCATTAAAAAATCTGGACATAACAGATGCTAGATAGGATGTGAAGAAATAGCAACACTTTTACACTGTTGGTGGGAGTGTAAATTAGTTCAACCACTGTGGAAGACAGTGTGACAATTCCTCAAGAACCTAGAAATAGAAATTCCATTTGACCCAGCAATCCCACTACTGGGTATACATCCAAAGGGTTATAAATCATTCTATTATAAAGACACATGCACACATATGTTCACTGCAGCACTGTTTACAATAGCAAAGGCCTGGAACCAACCCAAATGTCCATCAATGATAGACTGGACAAGAAAATTGTGGCACATATACACCATAGAATACCATGCAGCCATAAAAAATGATGAGTTCATGTCCTTTGTAGGGACATGGATGAATCTGGACACCATTATTCTCAGCAAACTGACACAAGAAGAGAAAAACACCACATGTTCTCACTCATAGGTGGGTGTTGAACAATGAGAACACATGGACACAGGGAGGGGAGCATCACACACTGGGGTCTGCTGCAGGGAAAGAGGGGAGGGACAAGGGAGGTAGGGAAGGATAACATGGGGAGAAATGCCAGATATAGGTGACAGGGGGATGGAGGCAGCAAACCACAATGCCATGTATGTATCTATGCAACAATCCTGCATGGTCTACACATGTATTCCAGAACTTAAAGAACAATAAATAAAATAAAATTAAATATATATATAGAAATGAGTAACACCAAACTTACATAAACACCCTTAGAAAATAGAGAAAGAGAGAATGCCATCTCATCTTTTTTTTTTTAACAGGACAGGGTCTCACTATGTTGTCTAGGCTGCTCTTGCACTCCTAGACTCAAGAGATCCTGCTGCCTCAGCCTCCCTAAGTGGTGGGATTACAGGAGTGAGCCATCACACCCAGTGTATCTCTCATCTAATACACATCAAAATCACCTGATTCCAAAACAAGATGCAGATATTTTAAGAGTAATTACAGATGAAAATTTCATTAAAGCAGGTGATACTTTTATATTAGCAAGTTGAATCCAACAATTTTTTAAAAAAGACAATATATTATGAGCAAATAGGGTTTATTCTAAGAATGCAAAGTTATTTCAATATCTAAAATTCAAGCAGCACACAGGGGCTCACACCTGTAATCCCAGCACTTTGGTAGGCCAAGGCAGGTGGATCATCTAAGGTCAGGAGTTCAAGACAAGCCTGACCAACATAGTGAAACCCTGTCTACTAAAAGTACAAAAATTAGCTGCCATGGTGGCAGGTGCCTATAATCCCAGATACTCAGGAGGCTAAAGTAGGAGAATCACTTGAACCCAGGAGGTGGAGGTTGCAGTGAGCCAAGATCGCACCATTGCACTCCAGCATGGGTGAAAGAACAAGACTCATCTCCAAAAAAAAAAAAAATCTAAAATTAGAATAACGTTCTACCTTAATAGAACACAGGAGAAAAGCCATATGATCAATTCAAAAGAGGCAGAAAAAAAAATATGTTACAAAGTTCAGTACTCTATCCCAGTAAAATAAACCATCACAGCAAACTAGGAATGTAGTGGAAATCCCTCAATGTAATAAACGGCACCTATGAAAAACTTAGTTAAAATCACAGTCAACAGTGAAAGTCTCAATGTTTTATAGCCACTGAAGAAACAAGGCAATGATTTCCATTATCACCATTATTACTTAACTATGAATTCTAGCCAAAGAAGAAAAAGAAAAGACATAGATTGGAAAGAAAGAAGTAAAAGTATCTTTATTTGCAAATAAGATACATGTATAAAACGCTAAGGAGACCACAAAAAAACTAATAGAACTAATAAATGAATTTAGCAAGGTTGTGAATACAAAGTCTATAAACGCTGTTGTATTTTTAAATACCAGCAGTAAGCAATAAGGAAATAAGTTTTCTCTTAAAACTCCATTCACATTAAATGAACAATAACGTATTTAGGAATACATTAAACAAAAGATGCGTAAGATCCTTATGCTAAAAACTGTAAGACACAAAAAAAGGAAATTAAAGAATACCTAAATAAATGAACAGATTTACCATGTTCATAGATTGAAAGATGAGTAAGTTAAAGATGCAATTCTTCCCAAATAGATCCAAGGATTAAATCCAATCCCAAATAAATCTCAACAGTCTTTTCTAAAGAAACTGACAAGAGGCATTAAAAATGTATATGGAAAGACAACAGATGACTACAACGATTTTGAAATACAACAAGGTTGGAGGACTTACACCAAAAAAAACTAATGTAAAGCTACATTAATCAAGACAGTAGTATAAGGATAGACCTGCAGATCAATGGAATCGACTAACAAATCTAGGAATAGACACGTTTACATGGTCAATTTTTGACAAAGAGGTGCCAAGAAAAGACAAAGTAAACTCTTCAACATATGATCTTGGAACAAATGAATATCTATATTAAAAATAGGCTGGGTGTTGTGGCTCACGCCTGTAATTCCAGCACTTTGGGAGGCCAAGGTAAGAGAATCACCTGAGGTCAGGAGTTTGAGACCAGCCTGGCCAACATGGTGAAAACCCTCTCTATTAAAAACACAAAAATGCACCAGGCGTGGTGGCACACACCTGTAATTCCAGCTACTCAGGAGGCTGAAGCACAAGAATCACTTGAACCAGTGAGGTGAAGGCTGCAGTGAGCTGAGATCACACAACTGCATTCCAGCCTAGGCAACAGAACGACACTCTGCCTCAAAAAAAAAATTCTATAAAAAAAATAAACTTCAGTCCATATCTTAAACTGTCCATAAAAATTAACTCAGGCCGGGCACAGTGGCTCATGCCTATAAGCCCAGCATTTTGGGAGATCGAGGCGGGTAGATCACGAGGTCAAGAGATCGAGACCATCCTGGCCAACATGGTGAAACCCCGTCTCTACTAAAACTACAAAAAAAATTAGCTGGGTGTGGTGGCACACACGGGTGGTCCCAACTATTTGGGAGGCTGAGGTGGAAGAATCGCTTGAACCCAGGAGGCGGAGGTTGCAGTGAGCCAAGATTGCACCACTGCACTCCAGCCTGGTGACAGAGCAAGACTCCATCTCAAAAAAAAAAAAAAAAAATTAACTCAAACCCTCACCTCATATTGATACACAAACATTAACTTAAAGTGGATCAATGACTTAAATATTAAAAGTTAAAGCCAAGCACAGTGGCTTACACCTTTAGTCCCAGCACTCTGTGAGGCCGAGGCGGGTAGATCACTTGAGGTCAGGAGTTCGAGACCAGCCTGGCCATCATGATGAAACCCTGCCTCTACTAAAAACAAAAACTAGCTGGGTATGGTGGCGCATGCCTGTAATCCCAGCTATTCAAGGTAGAGGCAGGAGAATTGTTTGAACCCGGGAGGTGGGGGTGGCAACGAGCCGAGATCCCGCCACTGCGCTCCAGCCTGGGTGACAGAATGAGAGTCAAAAAAGAAAAAAAATTAGGAGCTAAAAGTATTAATATTTTCAAAGAAAATTATTGTCACACTTATTTAGGCAATTTTTCTCAAGCAGAACACAAAAGGCACAGATATATTTTTTAAATCTATATTGTGCATTTATCAAAATTAAAATCCTTTGCTCTTCAAAAGTCATAGCTAAGCAAACAAAGACACAAGCCAGAACACCAGAAAAAAAAATTCAAAACAAAGATCCAACAAAAGACTTGCATAAAGAATATACAAGGACTGGGCCGGGGTGGTGGCTCACGCCTGTAATTCCAGCACTTTGGGAGTTCAAGGCAGGCGGATCACTTGAGGTCAGAAATTCAAGAGCAGTCTGGCCAACATGGCGAATCCCTGCTTCTACTAAAAATACAAAAGTTAGCCAGGCGTGGTGGCACATGCCTGTAATCCCAGCTACTCGGGAGGCTGAGCCAGGAGAATCACCTGAACCCGGGAGGCAGAGATGGCAGTGAGCTAAGACCGCACCACAGCACTCCATCAGGGAAACAGAGCAAGACTCTGTCTCAAAAAAAAAAAAAAAAAAAACAAGGACAACAACACAATAAGATACACAATCTAATTTCTGGTTTTAAAAAAGGGGGCAAAAGATTTTAGCAGACATTTCACAAATAAAAATATATAAATGGGCAATAAACATAAAGATGCTCAGTATTACTGGATTAATATTAAAGCTCAATATTATTTGTATTCCTATTAATGTAAATTAAATCCATTACTGTACACCCAGTAGGATGGCTAAAGTTAAAGACAGTTAACAACACCAATTGTTAGCAAGGATGGGGAACAACTCAAATTACCATACATTATAGGAAAATAAAAACAGTAAAACCACTTTGGAAAACAGTACAGTGTTACCTTACAAATTTAAATATACATTTACCATAGGATCCAAAAATTTCTCGCTTAGGCATTTATCCAACAGAAAAGAAAACATGTCCACACAAAAACTTGTAGAGATGCTTTGGGAGGCCAAGATGGAGGGCTCGCTTGAGACTAGGTGTCAGAAACCAACCTGGGCAACATAGCGAGACTCCATCTCTACAAAAAATACAAAATTTAGCAAGGTGGGATAGTGCATGCCTGTAGTTCTAGCTACACAGGAGGCTGAGACAGGAGGATCACTTGAGCCTAGAAGTTTGAGGTTACAGTGAGCTATAATCACACCACTGCACTCCAGCCTAGGTAACAGAATGAGACCCAGTCTCTTAAAAATGCTTGGGACCAGAATTATCTTGAATGTGGAATTTTTTTCAGATTTTGGAATATTTGCATTATATTTACCAGTTGAGCTTCCCAAACCCAAAATTCAAAACCAAAAAAGCTTCATTGAGAGTTTCCTGTGAGTGTCATGTGAGCATTCAAAAAGTTTCAAATGTTGGAACATTTCAGATTTCAGATTTTTGGATTTGAGATGCTCAACCTGTAGTAGCATTATAATAATAGCTAAAAATAGAAGCAAAACAAATCTCCATCAGATGGTAGATGGAAAAACAAATAGTGGTACACACACACACATAGACATTAAGGAATACTACAGAAGAGTAAGAAAGAATAAAATATTAGCATACATGACATGGAGGCCAGTCACAGTAGCTCACGCCTATAATCCTGGCACTTTGGGAGGCCAAGGCAGGCAGATCATTTGAGGTCAGGAGTTTGAGACCAGCCTGGCCATCGTGGTGAAACCCTCATCTCTACTAAAAATACAAAAATTAGATGGGAGTGGTGATGGGCACCTGTAGTCCCAGCTACTTGGGAGGCTGAGGCAGGAGAATCACTTGAGCCCGGGAGGCGGAGGTTGCAGTGAGCAGAGATTGAACCACTGCACTCCAGTCTGGGCAAGAGAGCGAGACTCCGTCTCAAAAAAAAAAAAAAAAAATACATGACATGGATAAATTTAAAGCATTATGCTACTGCCATGCACAGTGGCTCAGGTATGCAATCCTAGCACTTTGGGAGGCGGAGGCAGGCAGATCACTTGAGGCCTGGAGTTCAAGACCAGCCTGGCCAATATGGTGAAATACTATCTCTACTAAAAATATAAAAATTAGTCAGGCATGGCAACACATGCCTGTAATCCCAGCTACTTGGGAGACTGAGACATGAGAATCACTTGAACCCAGGAGGCGGAGGTTGCAGTGAGCCATGGCTGTGCCACTGCACTCCAGCCTGGGTGACAGAATAAAATTGTGTCTACAAATTAAAAAAAAAAAAAATTATGGCAAATTAGGATGAGGCAACCTTTGCTGTAAAAGGTCAGATAGGCTGGACACAGTGGCTCATGCCTGTAATCTCAGCACTTCGGGGGGCTGAGACAAGAGGATGGTTTGAGGCCAGGAGTTCAAAACCAGCCTGGGCAACAGAGCAAGACGTCATCCCTAAAACAAACTTAACAAAAAAAATTAAAAGCCCACATAGTAAATATTTTAAACTTTGCAAGCCATTCAGTCTATCACAGCTGCTCAACTCTATTCTTGTAGCACAAAACAAACAGCAGACAATGCTTAAGGAACGAACATGGTTGCAATCCAATACAACACAAAATTTACAAAAACACACAGAGGCCTGGATTTTGCTCACAGGCTGCGGTGTGCTGACCCCTGTACTAAGAGAAAGAAGTAGTCTTCACAGACACAGATTATGTTTTAAAATTTTTTGGTTTTTTTGAGACAGAGTCTCGCTGTGTCGCTCAGGCTGGAGTGCAGTGGCAAGATCTTGGCTCACTGTAACCTCTGCCTCCTGGGTTCAAGCGATTCTCCTACCTGAGCCTCTGAGTAGCTGGGACTACAGGTGCATGCCACCATGCCTGGCTAATTTTTTGTATTTTTAGTAGAGATGGGGTTTCACCTGGTTAGCCAGGCTGGTCTTGATCTCCTGACTCCATGATCCACCTGCCTCCACCTCCCAAAGTACGTGAGCCATCATGCCCAGCCTAAAATTCTTTGTAAGCCTCACAGCACTTAGCTAAGGGCTAAGGCTAACTACCAAGTCAATGGGTAAAAAGGAACTCAAGATAATCAGATAAGGAAAAATTACCTGTGGATCTGATCTTGCCTGCTAGAGCGAACTGGAGCTAATCCATCTATTTCATCAAAAAATATTATAGAAGGTCTCATCAAATATGCCTAGTAAAAAGAAAACAAATGATATATACTGTATTTGTTTTCATTTTTTAATTTATTTATTATACTTTCTTAATGTATTAAAAGCAAATGGTACAACATGCAGCAGGTATGAAGGAATATATAGTAAAGAGGAAATCTTACCACCAAGTCTCCAACAACCATGTCTCCTTCAGTAAGCAATCACTGTTTGCAGTTTGTTTATTCTTCCATACATATTTATACATATAAACCAAAGTATATTTTTTAAAAATGCATGACCGCATCCTATACACATTCTATTTATTTTTTTTTTAATTTTTATTTTATTTAGTTATTTTTTTGAGACAGAGTCTCACTCTGTAACCCAGGTTGGAGTGCAGTGGCGCAATCTCGGCTCAAGGCAACCTCTGCCTCCTGGGTTCAAGTGATTCTCCTGCCTCAGCCTCCCGAGTAGCTGGGATTACAGGCATGCGCCACCACGCCTGGCTAATTTTTGTATTTTTAGAAGAGACGTGGTTTCATCATGTTGGTCAAGCTGGTCTCAAACTCCTGACCTCAGGTAATCTGCCCACCCTGGTCTCCCAAAGTGCTGGGATTACAGGCATGAGCCACCACGCCTGGCCTATATATTCTTTTTATAGAACAATGTGTATGTTAAGCAGTTTCCATATAAGTATATAAAGACCTGCCTCATTCTTTTTTTTTTTTTTTAACAGACAGGGTCTCACTCTGTCACCCAGGCTTGAGTGCAGTGGCATGATCACAGCTCGCTACCACCTCAAAGGCAAGCAATCCCCTTGCTTTAGCCTCCAGAGTACCTGGGACTACAGGTAGGCACCAACACACCCAGCTAATTTTTAAATTTTAAAAATTAAATGGTGCCCAGGATGGTCTCAAACTCTTGGACTCAAGTGACCCTCCCATCTTGGCCTGCCAATGTGCTGGGATTACAGGCCTGAGATACTGCACCCAGTCTGCCTCATTCTTTTTCAATGGCTACATGATGTCCCACTGTATGGATGTGTCATAGTTAACCCTATCGCCTTCTTATGGATACTTAGGCTGTTTTCATTATTTTCCTATTGGCAACAATATTGTAATAAATAATTATAAATAACAAATAACTGTATTTATCATTTCATATGAGTATAAATATATTAATAAATCCTAAAAGTAGAACTACTGGCTCAAAAGGCATGTCATTTCTAATCCAGTGAGGTATGTGCAAACTGACATCCACTGAAGTACCATTGTACCTTCGAAGCAGCAATATTTAAGGGTGCTTACCAGCAATGTATAATCAAACTTATTGATCTTTGCTAATTTTTTAGGATAAAGAATGTTATCTCATTTTAGTTTTAATTCTTATTTACCTCATGAATAAAGACAAATACATTATATATCTTTAAAAGTCATTTATAGTGCTTTTCCTATGATAGTTCTGTTCATATCATTTACCCATTACTTCACAAGATCACTAGTCTTGTGTTCAGTGAGTTCTAGAAGCAGTTTATTTTATTTATTTATTTATTTATTTATTTATTGTTATGTATTTATTTTTAATTTGTGAGACAGGGTCTCACTCTCTCACCCAGGCTGGAGTGCAGTGGTGCAATCACAGCTCATCTCAGCCTCTACCTCCTAGCTCAATCAATTCTCCTGCCTCAGCCTTCTGAGTAGCTAGGACTACAGGTCCATGCCACCACACCTGGCTAATTTTTGCTTTATAGAGGCAGGGTTTCACCATGTTGCCCAGCCTTATTTATTTTAAAGGTAAATGCTCCGTCTGTAAAAGGAAATGCAAATATTTTCCTGCAAAGAGTATCATTTATCTTTTGGATTAGTATTGCTATGGTTTGAGTTTTTTCCCTCCAAAACTCATGTTGAAATTTAATTGCCAGTCAGGCTTGGTGACTCATACCGGTAATCCCAGCACTTTGGGAAGCCAAGTTAGGTGGATCACCTGAGGTCAGGAGTTTGAGATCAGCCTGGCCAACATGGTGAAACTCCATCTCTACTAAAAACACAGAAATTAGCCGGGTATGGTAATGAACGCCTGTAATCTCAGGTACTCAGGAGGCTGAGGCATCAGAATCACTTGAATCTGGGAGGCGACGGTTGCACTGAGCTGAGATCATGCCACTGCACTCTAGCCTGGGTGACAGAACAAGACTCAGTCGAGAGAGAGAGGGAAATTTAATTGCCATTGTGACGGGTACTGGGAGGTAGAACCTTTAAAAAGTGTGTATGTCTTGAGGCCTCTACCCTCATAAATGGACTAATATAGCTGACATCAAAGGAGTAGATTCATTATTGTGTGAGTGAGTTCACCTCTATCCTGTGCATTCTCTTTCTCTTTGCCCTTCTGCTACGTGATGCTATCTTCTGTCATGTTATGACACAGCAAGAAAGCACTGACCAGATGCCTTGATATTGGACTTCCTAGTCTACAGAATTTAGTGAGTCAATAAATTTCTGTTCATTCTAAATTACCCAGTCTGCGATCTTGTGTTCTAACAGCACAAAACAAAAATAGGTATTTTGTTGCCATGTAGAATCTTAAAATTGTTTTTATGCACTAGATCTTTCCTTACATAGTTAGACCTCTCTACTCTGAGATTATAAACAAAATTCTCCCATGTTTTCATCTGGTACTTTCACAGTGTCATTTTCCTAACTTAAATATTAGATTTAAAAAGAACTTAAATTTAAGGTGAATGAGTATTAGATAACAAATGAGAAGTTTTTATCATATAATTTACTCAAATTTATGTGGCTTATATTTCAAAATTAAAGCAAATTCTCAGTTCACAGGAAGATCAGCTTACTAAGCAAGAGATATGAATTTTCCATTTCTCCTGAAAGATATACACTAAACTTCTAATGTTTTCTAATAATTTGAAATGAAAGACAATTGATGCCAGGCATGGTAGCTGATGCCTATAATCCCAGTACTTTGGGAGGCCAAGGTGGGTGGATCACCTGAGGTCAGGGGTTCCAGACTAGCCTGGCCAACATGGTGAAACCCCATCTCCACTAAAAATACAAAAATTAGCTGGGTGTGGTGGCAGGTGCCTGTAATCCCAGCTGCTTGGGAGGCCGAGACAGGAGAATCACTTGAACCTGGGAGGCAGATGTTGCAGTGAGCCAAGATCACACCATTGCACTCCAGCCCAGGCAACAAGAGTAAAACTCCATCTCAAGAAAAATAAATAAATAAGACAATTCAACCACAAGATGTGGGTTTTGGGGAAACAAGCATTTAAAGAACTGGAATTATGGCACAATGCAGTGGCCCACACCTGTAATCCCAGTGCTTTGGGACTACTGATCATTCTTTTTATATACATGAAACAAACAGCTGTTTTTCTGTTTTGTTTTGTTTTACAGCTATAGCCTCACAGGATTGCAAAAAGGAGGTAGAGCATATTATGTGCCAGTCACTATGATATTTTGTGTCCTCTCAGTAAAATCTCATAATAGACTAGTAAGATAGGTATTCTTTCCACCATTACACAAAAGAGGCTACTAAAGATTAAATGTTTTGATTTACTTAAAGTGATACTCAATGGTAAAGCTAGACATAAACATTTTTCTGACACTGAAGGCCACTCTCTTAGCCAATACACTGAAGTATCTTCATTTCATTTAATGCATAGACTATATCCTTCATTTAGGAATGCAGAATCTTTCATTAAAAAAAATCATGGGCCAAGAGTGGTGGCTCACACCTGTAATCCCAGCACTTTGGGAGGCTGAAGTAGGTGGATCACCTGAGGTCAGGAGTTTGAGACCAGTCTGACCAACATGGAGAAACTGTGTCTCTACTAAATATATAAAATTAGCCGGACATGGTGGCACATGCCTAGAATCCCAGCTACTTGGGCGGCTAAGGCAGGAGAATTGCTTGAACCCAGGAAGCGGAGGTTGCAGTGAGCCTAGATTGTGCTGCAGCCTGGGCAACAAGAGCAAAACTCCGTCTCAAAAAAAAAAAATCATGATTACCAGCAATTAAAAAAAAAAAGCAAACATTTCAACTACTCCTACCCACCAAGAAAACTATGAAACAGAAATAAAGTAAATGTAGACAAAAGCAGCAGCATGATTTATGCTGTGGTTTTAAATAAAACCAACAGGCATCCCTCGCCCCAGAACGAAATGATTAAAAAGTATAACTTTAAAATTTTTTAATTAAATCATTGAATAATATGCCAGCATTGCCAAGCCAATTCTTCCTTCATCTATAAATGTTTATATTTTTATTGTTTAATTATTAATGAATTATCTTTAAGCATTCAGACTGCATGTTTGACTTGCCATTAGACACTGAACACCTTCAAGGTAAAAAATCTTACCTGCTCCTTTTCCTAAATCCATTACCTAGCAATTTTTGATACTACTAATAATTTTTAAGTAGTATTGGGCCAGACACAGAGGCTCATACCTATAATCCCAACAATTTGGGAGGCCAAGATGGGAGGATAGCTTGAGGCCGGGAATTCAAGACCAGCCTGGGCAACACCTTGAGACCCTGCCTCTCCAAAAAGTTAAAAATTAGGCAAGGGTGGCAGTGCACACCTGTAGTTCTACCTAGAGAGGCCAAGGCCAGAAGATCACTTGATTCCCAGTGTTTGAGGTTGCAGTGACCTGTAATCACATCACTGTACTCCAGCCTGGGTGACAGAGCACAACCCTGTCTTTAAAAAAAAAAAAAACTGTGAAGTACTTTACCAATTACAAAGGACTTTCATACACACCATCTTAGTAATGGGTGCTCAATGCTTGTTGAAGCTATTTTTTATTTCACATGAGTTTCCTCAGACATAATCAAATATATGCTGCATTGCCAAATATAAATGGCTTCCTTCACTAACTCAAACAATTAAAAGTGAATTTATATCAGGACTGATTTATTATTATTACTTTTTTAGAGACAGAGTCTCACTCTATTTCCCAGACTGTAGTACAGTGATGCTATAATCACTCACTGCAGCCTTTAACTCTTGCGCTCATGCAATCCATTTGCCTTGGCCTCTTAAAACATTGGGATTACAGGTGTAAGCCACTGTGCCCAGCTGTAATAATTTTTTAAATGTATGGAAAATAACATCTTTAAAGTTTTCATTACAATAGTAGACATAGTCCACATATTTATTCACCTCACTCTGCCTTTTAAAAGCATTCACTCATTTCTGAATTATTCTAGTACCATATTTACAACTCATGAAAATAACACACTGCTTTATGAGATTTCTTGCACAGATATTTAAGTTTTTATGCCTGTTCTAGTTCCTCAATTGGATTATAATCTAGCAATATATATGTTATATCCTGTGTTCTCTAAAGCACCTAACATAGTATGATATTCCTGGTAGCCACCTCAATAAATGTTTTATAAGTCATCATAAATATTCAAAAGTATTAGTGAAACTGCCATTAAATACCTCTAAGGCATACAATAACAGATGACTGACCCTAAATATAACATATTGGATGGAAAATCTGCTTCCTCACAGTTTGTATTTGCAGATTAAATGTATTAAATATTCTAAAGAAAATATTATCAGCAGGCAGATTGCTTGAGCCCAGGAGTTTGAGACCAGCCTGGCCAATGTGGTGAAACCCCACCTCTATAAAAAATACAAAAATTAGCTGGGCATGGTGATGCACACCTGTAGTTCCAGCCACCGGGCAGGGACTGAAGCAGGAGAATCGTTAGAGCCTTGGATGTCGAAACTGTAGTGAGCTGAAATCACACTACTGCACTCACTCCAGCCTGGGTGACAGAGTGAGACCCTGTCTTAAAAAAAAAGAAAATACTCTTGAATTAGATTATTTCTCTTACCTGATCAAAAAGAAGCCTAAGTTGCCTTTCAGATTCACCAACCCACTTGCTCAAACAATCTGCTCCTTTTCGCATAAAAAAAGCCACTTTTTTGTCTCCTTGGCTGCATTCATTAGCTAATGCTCTGGCGACCAAGGTTTTACCTGTGCCAGGAGGGCCATAAAACAAACAGCCCCTAGAAGAATAAAAAAAAAAAATTTTTCAAGAAAAGTAAATTATGTTATCAACACTGCTGATAACCAATTTAAAAGGATGTCCCTCCCTCCCATATAATTTTGTATTGATGTATAATTATTAGACATTGATAAAGCTTTTTCCAGTATATAGACAAAAGTTTCACTTTGCTAAGTCCTTAAATTACCAAGCTTTGGCAGACAATAAATAGTTAAAGTACAGAGTAATTTGGCAAGATACACAGAAATTTTAAATGTGTTTCCCTATGAGCCAGAAATTTCACATCTTTAGAAGAAATAATGTAGAAATACTCAAAAGGAATGTATAAAGATAGATTTAAATGACTCTTTAATAAGATTTTCCATATCCTTAAAAACATGAAAAATACATTAGAACCAAATCTGAATTAAAAGTTCCTCCTTAAAGAAAACAGTCAGTTTAAATCTAACAGCCTATATGTATATCTTCAGAATATTCTATTCTTCTTTTTTTCTTTTGAGATGGAGTCTCACTCTGTTACCCAGACTATAGTAGAGCGGCTCAATCTCAGCTCACTATAACCTCTGTCTCCTGGGTTCAAGTGATTCTCATACCTCAGCCTCCCAAGTAGCTGGGATTACAGGCGCGTGCCACCACACCCAGCTAATTTTTGTACCTTCAGTAAAAACGAGATTTCACCATGTTGGCCAGGCTGGTCTGGAACTCGTGACCTCAGGTGATCCACCCACCTTGGCATCCCAAAGTGCTGAGATTACAGGCATGAACCATGACACCCAGCCAGAATATTCTATTCTGCCCAATCTTCTTTAACGTAATTTTCTCAGCCTTTTCCAACAGTTCACCAGCTATCCACCTCATTATCAGACAAAATCTGTTCCTAAAAATAAATTATGACGCTCATCCTATTTTTAAAATATTCCATCATCAAGTCAAAGAAACACATCAATAAAACTGTGCTTCCAAGAGTAAATAACATATAGTATCAAACTCAATGTACTGGGAGCCAAATTCAGGAAAATCCATATGGGCAATCTGGTTGTGTATTTAGGGCTCACAGAATCTTATCGAGTGCCTGACTTAAATCCTGAGATGTAAACTTCAAGAACACACTTAATTCCACAGCCTCTGGACCCTAAACAATAACATTTTATTTCTAACTATCATTGCTAGGACACATCAAATAAATGTATATCCAATATTTATATTTACAGTCATTTACTCAATTAAATAACATTTGAGAAAGTAAAGATAATAACAATCATAAACATCTATGACATTGCTTACCTTGGAGGCTGAATTTTAAACTTTTCAAAAATTTCTGGATATAAAAGTGGGAATACTACCATTTCCTTTAGTGCATGAATATGATGGCTCAATCCACCTATGCTATCAAACCGTACCTTGGAAAGAAGGAGAAAGGTTTAATATAAAACCATTTTATATGTTTCATATAATTTTTTAAATTTATACAAGTCTTATAATTCAGAAATATATGCCTTCAGCAGAAGCTTTTAAACATAACTACAAATAAGCATAGAAAAATAAGGCCAACAATAAAATCCAAGTTTACATTTCCATTCAGGCAAATTAAGCTATGATTATTTAATCTAGTAACTCAGAACCAGGATTAATGCCCAACCTAAAACTTTAATAGGTATCTGTTGGAGATTTTCATATTATATTAACACTCTAAAAGTTTTAATGGGCCATGTGCAGTGGCTCATGCCTGTGATCCCAACACTTTGGGAGGCCAAGGCTGGTGGATCACCTGAGGTCAGGAGTTTGAAATCAGCCTGACCAACATGGTGAAACCCCGTCTCTACTAAAAATGCAAAAATTAACCAGGCATGGTAGTGTATGCCTGTAATCCTAGCTACTTGGGAGGCTGAGGCAGGAGAATCTCTTGAAGCCAGGAGGCGGAGGTTGCAGTGAGCAATATCATGCCATTATACTCCAGCCCGGGCAACAAGAGTGAAACTTCATCTCAAATAAAAAAAGTTTTAATGGCTTTAAAAATATATAATCATTTTGCACAGGTTTGTACATGTATTCTCAGAAGGGGCAATATCATCCTCACAGGGGTAAAAATTGGTTCAGGGGTAAGAGCAAGAAAAAAAATTTTAGCTAGTTACAATAGTTTGCAGCCCTCCCAAGGTCAATCTTACCTGACAAAATCTTATTCTTTAATATTTAATTTCTCTAGTCAGAGAGAAATTTGATTTTTTCTTTATGGGACAATGATGAAAAAATGATTTTAGAAACACTTATCTATCACAAGAAGCAGCAAAGACTGTTCTTCCCACCCATAATAGCTAGAAGTCTTTGTAAGAAAAAAAGTGTATCAAATTTTAAAGAAATAACTCGTCAGGTATAGTGGCTCATGTCTGTAATCCCACCACTTTGGGAGGCCGAGGCAGGCAGATCACCTGAGGTTGGGAGTTCAAGACCTGCCTGACCAACATGGAGAAACCCTATCTCTACTAAAAATAGAAAATTAGCTGGACATGGTGGCGCATGCCTGTAATCCCAGCTACTTGGGAGGCTGAGACAGGAGAATCACTTGAACCCAAGAGGCAGAGGTTGCAGTGAGCCAAGATCGCACCATTGCACTCCAGCCTGGGCAACAAGAGCAAAACTCCATCTCAAAAAAAAAAAAAAAAAAAAAGAATTTACTCTACTTGACTGGAAGAGACATCTAAAATTAACTAGATTCACCTATAAATGGATGGATGAAAAGAAAACAAAAATAAAAATAAATAATTTTTTTTAAAAAAAAGACAAAAAAGAAATAACGCTAACTAGATTCAAAACAGTAAAGTGCTAGTAAACCAAATAAGCAAAGACCATTAGATAAGGTCTTCCGAGAAGATGTACTATTAGAAATGGGATTCTGGTCATATTCAATACTCTAGTATTTCCTTAGGGCCTCATTAATAAATTAAGATAGGCACTTTCCTCTATGACTTCAGATTAGAGTTAAAATTTCATCTTCCAGTATATGTGCAATTCTATTTGATAACTTATTTTAAATATCTCATATGAAAGTCACTTACATTGTATAGAGAGATTTATGGCAACAAAGAAAAAAATATCAAATAAATTCTTGGTTATGAAATAACATTATTCTAAAATACCCTCGAAAATAAGATACTACTAACAATGAGAAAGAATCTACCATGTTCTCTGAGTCTTGTGTCTGTTTTCATGCTACGTACCTTCCCCAGGTGTGACTGATCATCCGTTTTCCAAAGTGACCCCAAAGCTCTTTATATTGATGACCTGTATCTGAATTTCTAGTTCAGACATTTCTCCTTAATGCCAAACCTAAATAACCAATTATCTACAAGATGCTTCCACTTGTGGTATATCTCAGATACCTAAACATGTATTAGTTAAATATAACCAATTAAATCACACCCTTGACTCAAATATTTATTCCTCCTCTTATTATGTTCCCTACTCAGGAACTGAGCCATTTCCCATCCAGTCCATCCATTATCTACCTAGTTGCTTAAGCTAGAAACCTGGGTAATACTCTCAAGTTGTACCTTTCCCTCATTCCCAAAATGCAATTAATTCACCAAATTCTGTCATTTCTGAATTCAATCCTCAATTCTTTCAAACCCAGTTACTTCTCATCATTATCCTACTTTCTTTCTTTTTTGTTTTTTGAGATGAAGTTTCACTTTGTCTCCCAGGCTGGAGGGCAGTGGTGGAATCTCAGCTCACTGCAACCTCTGCCTCCCAAGTTCAAGCAATTCACCTGCCTCAGCCTCCAGAGTAGCTGTGATCACAGGCACACACCACCATGCTTGGCTAATTTTTGTATTTTTAGTAGAGACAGGGTTTCACCATGTTGGCCAGGCTGGTCTCGAACTCCTGACCTCAGGCGATCCACCCACCTTGGCCTCCCAAAGTGCTGGGATTACAGGCGTAAGCCACTGCGCCTAGCCCATTATCCTACTTTCTACTATGACCACTACTCCAGATTACTAAACCACAGCAACATCCAGTCTCCCTAATGCCAGCCTTGCTTCCCCCAAATTCATTAACTGTATCATAACCAGAGTGATCTACCCAAAATACAAAATCATGAAACTAGGCAATTTCAACAACAGCCCATTGTTCATCATGGTTTATGAAGCCTTGCCCCTCATAACCTTCTCAGCCTCATTTCCTCCCTGTTATATATTCCAGTAACACTGAAATGAAAATACCTAAGCACCACATGTGACTAGGATTTTTAGGCAAAGCATATATGTTGAAACATTAATAATGGTCATATCTGAATTTTCTAGTTCTACTATGTGCTGCTTTAGAAACAAGAAAAACGCTTAAAAAATGAAAACTTCTAGAAAAACATTTACAAAACTTACTGATTTATCAATATTCATTGGATCAACATCAGCCAAGCTTGCACCCACTTTCACTCGTTCTCGGAGAATACCACTAGCTAAGTCCTCTGCTCTGAAGTTCATAGGCAAACATCTGAAATTTATAAAAGTCCAAGTAAAATTGCATTACAAGTTTCACATTTTTAATGTCAAAATAAGTTTACATCTTTGATGTGTCTTCATCTTTCTCTTTTTTCTCTTAACCCAGAAAATAATATCAAAGGATTTCATATTTTTACTCTATACTTTTCTTAAATTCTTGTCAATGGTCAAAATTTAATTTACTCACTAGATAAAGCAAACAAGGTCATTAATCTATTTGCTCAAAGTGCCCAATCTATTCCATTTTAGGAAAATATCTTACATACCTGATATCCCATGTTATACAACTACAAAATAAAAAATAAACCTGTAAGTACTATAATATATGGGATTAAAATAAAATCAAGCTGTTGATTGATTTATTAATTAAGACAAGGTCTCACTGTTGCCCAGGATGAAGTGCAGTGGTGCAATCACAGCTCACTACAGCCTCAACCTCCTGGGCTGAAGTGATCCTCCTCCCATCTCAGCCTTCCAAATAGCTGGAACTACAGGCAAGCACCACTCTACCGGGCTGATTTTTTATATAGACAAGGTCTCACTATGTTGCCCAGGCTGGTCCCAAATTCCTAGGCTCAGCCTCCCAAAATGCTGGGATTACAGGCATGAGCCATCAGCCCAACCTTTATTATAATATTTAAATTTATCCTCAGATAGTACATGAAGACGTCTACTCAGTTATATGATTGAAAAAACTCTTTCCCTTTCGTTCAAAGAAACTAGAGATCACATCTTGAACACTAAGCTTTTTTTGTATAACTACCTTAAGAGAGATCTCTAGCTATCTAAAATCCTATACTACATTATTTAACACATTATTTAATGCAATACATTATTTAATTTCCCTGAATATACTTGACTTCCTCTTTTAACCTTGTGTAAACAGCAAACAAAGACATTAATGGCCTCAAAAATTCTAGCATCTATAATGAATGAACTTCATTGAAGTTTCTGAATCCTAATTTATAAAAATATATTATCAAAGCAGATTATCAGAATAGTTCAGATTAAATAGGCATTAAATTCTTTTATTTAAACTTGGATTTTTCTCTTCATTTTCTTTCCATCATTCATATGAGAAATTCTTTTTTAGTATACAATCTACACCAATCCAAACTTGTTTCCAAGACCGGCTAATTGAAAACTTGGTATTTCTACAATAAATAATAATTTTACACTTTAATTATTCACTCCTCCACTGAAAATTCTTTGAGGTTTTAGTGAGCCAAATAGTAATCAGTTAGTTACCCTAGTTAGGCTTCACTAGAGGCACTTGTCCAACCAACAACAAAAACAAAATAAATTTTTCCAATAAAAATCCAAAGTGTCCTGAGATAATTCTATTAGAAACCATGCCTTACTCTGATTGCTATAATACTGTAATCATTGTAAGCACCAAAAATCAACATCATTAAATGGATTTAGATAAGAGAGGAGGTATAGAGGAAAAGACAGACACTGTCATGTAAGTTGGCCTCTCTGTTTGCCTTAGCTCTCCTTACTTTCCCTCTCCGCAAATTATTTTATCATAAGTACTTTCAGACTAAGTAATTATGGGGAAATTTCCCAAGGTTAGATTTCTACTGGAAGAGAAACTCAGTAGAAACGAAGTCAATGTCTTAATCTAGTCTAAAATATGTGTTGAATATCAGTGTTATCAAAGTGCCTATATGATATAGATAAGAAACTCACTAAAAAAAAAAAAAACATTATTTTTCCTTTTTCTACCATGAAAATAACACTAAAAATTTTACTAACCTATTTCTTGCTCTTGCCATGCTCTTTGATTTCCTTCTTTCAAAGCGTTCCTCATCAGAAGAAGTTGTGTCACTACTATGAATGGCATGCTTCTTTCTCCTATTTAAAAACAGTAAAATTCTTAAAACCATTATAATAGCAAACAATTCTTTAAAACACACTGTAATCATATCTACAATTAGTAGAAAATTCAATCAGCAAATATTTATTAAGGTTTTTGCTCTCATACAGTTTACATCAATAAGTATAAAAGTAGCAAGTTCTGAAGAGAAAAAGAGAAAAAATAAGGCTGGCACAGTAGCTTACCCCTGTAATCCCAGCAGTTTGGGAGGTCAAGGCAGGCGGATCACAAGCTCAGGAGTTCGAGACCAGCCTAGCCAACATGGCAAGACCCTGTCTCTACTAAAAATACAAAAATTAGCTGGGTGCAGTGGCGGGCAACTGTAATCCCAGCTACTTGGGAGGCTGAGGCAGGAGAATTGCTTGAACCTAGGAGGCAGAGGTTGCAGTGAGCTGAGATCATGCCACTGCACTCCAGCCTGGATGACAAAGCCAAGACTCCGTTTTGAAAAAAAAAAAAAGAATAGGAAGCCTAAAATTTTTTGGAAAGAATAATTCAGGAAGGGAGTCAGTAACCAACTTTTTTTTTTTTTTTGAGACAGGGTCTTACTGTCACCCAGGCTGGAGTGCAGTGGCAAGCTCAGGGTTTACTACAGCCTTAACCTCTAGGGCTCAAGCAATCCTCCCACCTCAAACTCCCAAATAGCTGAGACTACAGGCATATGCCACCACACCTGGCTAATTTTCATGCTTTTTGTAAAGAAGGGGTTTTACTATGTTGCCCAAGGTGGTCTCAAACTCCTGAGCTCAAGCAATCTACCCGCCTTGGCCTCCCAAAGTACTGGGATCACAGACATGAGCCACCACAGAGGGACAGCAATCAGTTTAAATTATATCCAAATTTAGCGAATATCTGTCACTGTTTGATAAATAATACTAGAATCTCAGGGAAAAAAAAAGTTTGTCCTTTTTTTTAATTCTATCTTTCCCAAATAGTTATAGTCTAGACATTTAAAGAACAAAGGAAAAATAATACACTGAGTTACAGAGGACAAGGGCTTTCACTTTCCACTTAAGATATTTCTATCCTGTTTGAACTTCTTATAAAATACATTAAATATTTTGAAAAACAAAATAGTTTATAACCAGAACTATTATGGAAAGATTTGGTAATATGCCAGGCTAAAGTCATCACAAAGGAGAAATAATACTTAATAAATGTCAGATTATTAGTATAACTCATGATATCTCTAAGATACCTAAAAAATACTATAATAAAACCACCACCAAATTATGTGCTTACAAAGTGTTCAAACTGAGTTCATCGTATCCAAATCAAATGCTTCAAGCACTTCTTTTAAATTGCATATTCAGTTAGCAGTTCCACTAACAAGTAATTTATAAAAAAAAAAAAAAAACTCAACAATCCCTTTTTGCCCACTACATAATCACTGCCTATAAATATCCCTTATGTCATCTTTTTCTCCTTCCCTACCTAGGTTTCACTTACCACCTGCGTAACCATTTAACCACCTCAGCTCTGCTTTACTAAAAAAAAAAAAAAAATTTGCCATCAGATCTTGTTATCGCATGAACTGCTCTCCATCTCTGCAATTTTAAAATTTAATGGCCTACTCTTTGAACACAACCTCCTAAAATATCAACTTTCAACTCATTCGAGGCCTACTATGCCTGAGCACCCATTGACTCACAGTCAACTCCTTTCGTGGCTTAATTTTCTGTCAAGCCTCACAGTAAAAGCTATTACTTCAGTTTTTAATCTTCTTACCTGACTCTGTCTCCTTTTTCTTCCATTATACTTGCTAAATTCCAACCCTGTACCAATCCAAGTAATAAAAGTGCTGAATACACTAATGAAAATCCACACAACCAGACAAGCTGGAATCACTGTCAGTAATTTACTACAAGCACAAATAGCCTTCAAAGATGTCCCAAAATCTGTGCATCTGTACTCCACTCCAATGCCCACGTCGCATTAGCAACCCAGATTTGTTCTACTTCTTCTTGAGATTCTTAATCCACCTCCTACTCCTTCTCTGCTAACCAGAATCCTTTTATTACCTTCTGGATTCATCTTTTTGTGGGGGAAGAGGAAATTGTTTCTGTCTTTATTTTTTTTTTTAGATAGAGGGTCTCACTGTGTCACCCAGGCTGGAGTGTAGTGGTGTGATCATAGCTAACTGCAGGCATGTGCTCCTGGGCTCCCGCAATCCTCCTGCCTCAGCCTCCCAAAATGCTAAGACTATAGGCATAAACTACCACCATGTTTGGCCCTGCATCAATTTTTTTTTTAAATTGCACATCACTCCTATATTATACCGACCTGGAAAAAGGATTTAGTACAATTATGTTCAAATGAAGACTGGACCCATGTGGCAGGACCAAGAAACTAGAACATGATTCAGAAATCGTCAGTGAAAGACACACTTGGACAGGACCAAGAGGCATTTCACTGCCACAATACAAGGCTAGGGAGGGATTCTAAAACACACAGCAGGAAGTACTCCTACCCCTCAGAGGTCAAGAAGCTTATCCCATATTGGTATGAGGAGTGGCTTATTTTCTGACGACCACATGTGGGACTATTTCAGCTGCCATGAGAAACTCCAGAAGGGTTATTGTTTTGTATTATTTATATATACCACACATTTTTTTAAAAATAAAAGTAAATGTAACACATAAACTAAATTCAGGATTAATCCCAACCTTCTAGAACCAGCTCCTCTGGGGTCAAGGAGGAAACAGTTGTTGCATCACAATGCAGGTTACATTCATCTTCCACTGGAATGACTAGAGCTTCTCAGCAGTCACCTGACTACAAAGAGCACAGGACTGGCTCCTGGGGGCAGACAGGCTCTCTTGTTTCTTCTCATTGGTCATGGCTTAGCATGGTTCCTCCCCACAAGTCCTTAGTAAACAAAGCACTCATAAAAACCCAAGTCACTACCTTTAAACTCTCTTGGACAAGGAGAGCTTTTCCACAGCTTGGACTGAGAACCCAGTGCCCTAGAAGTGCTATTCTGACTAGATTGTATGAAGAGAGTGGGTGCAGGAGACAAAATGGCTAAAATGAAAACGGGAGCCACTGGTCCCCATCTGCAGCTACAACTCAAGATGTTTACAGATGTGGTCAGTGTGACATGTGCAGGAGAGAAGGGCAGATGGACACAATGGGCACGGGGGTGCTCCCAGGGACAGTAGCCTGCCCGCTGGCCTTCACTTCTTGGCCTCGCCCTGGGCAGCCACAGCTTCCATGGCTTTACGCATGGTCTCTTCATCCCCCAGGAACTACAAGCACCTGATGGGCTTCAAATTCTTGTCCAATTTATGGCCAATGGGAATACCAGTCGGCAGGTTCCGCTTCATGACAGACTCTGCAGAAAGACCCTCCAGATGACTGACAATGCCCCGTGGGCTGTTGCCATGGGCTGCAATCAGTACCCATTCCCTATCCTTGACCTGGGGGACCATTTCTTCATTCCAAAAGGACAGAGCTCTGGTAATAGTGTCCTTCAGACTCTCACTGGAGGGTAGCTGATTCTCTGTGAGGTCTGCATACCTGTGATCCTTACTAATGTTGCTGTAGAAAGGATGGTTGGGCTCCATTAGAGGTGATGGGACATCGTAGGAGCACCTCCAGATCTTCACCTGGGCCTCACCATGCTTTGCAGTGGTTTCGGCTTTATTGAGACCGGTCAGACCCATACTTCTGCTCACTGAGGCACCAAGTCCTCACTATAGGCAGCCATATATGATCAATGGCATCTAGCACTGTTTAGAGGGTCCGGATTTCTCTCTTCTGCACTGAGGTGAAGCATATATCAAACTCACAGCCAGGATCTCGCAACACCTGCCTGCTACACTTCGCCTCCTCATGGGCCACTGGGCTCAGGTTGGCGTCCTACCAGACGCTGAAACAGTTCGCCAGGTTCCAGGTGCTCTTGCCGGGCCAGATCAGCAGCAGTTTGTAGGTGGCCATGGCAGTGGCCTGGGGAGGCCCTGCATCAATTTTTGATGCTTTCCAACTCTTCAGGAAGATTGTTGTAAAAATTATCTACTTATTCTTTGCAATTTTGATATTTATCCTCTCCTCTACTTCTTTTTCCCCATCAGAAAATTTCCCAAGTTTATGTGTGTATTGGGCCTATAACATATAGAAATGTAATAAATTTGCCAATAACAGCACAGAAGGAAGTTCATGGGAGCAAAGTTGTATTAGTCTAAGAAAATGACTTCAGTTGGTAAACTGAATGCATAAGAAAAAAACCAAGAGAACCAAAAATGGTAAATCAATTTCAAAGATAATACAGCAATACCTATAAATATATAAAGTCATCCCTCAGTATATACAAGGAAATGGTCCCAGGACCCTTGTGAATACCAAAATCTAAGTATGCTTAAGTTCCTTATGTAAAAATGGTATAGTGTTTGCATATGGCCTACACACATACTCCCAAACACTTTTTTTGAAAATTTATCTAAGACTTAACGTTAAGAGTTACATCCCATATATTTTAAATCATCTCTAAATCAATTATAATACCTAATACAACACATATGCTATGTAAATAGTCATCATGCTGTATTTTTTGTTTTATTGTTGGCATTTTTTCTCAAATATTTTTGAGGCCTGGTTGGTGGCATTCACACATGCAGAACCCCTGGCTAAAGAGGGACAACTGTACTTGCTAATATTTCTTCTAGCAGCTTCAGTAAAAGCCATTAAATCATATGAAGTAATAATTCCAACAATGTATTATTAGATCTGTCACATTTTTAGGTGTGATACAAATAGTAATACAACAAAAAGAGTGGTATACATAATTTCCCTGTAAAGAACTGAAAAGCCAAAATTCTAATTGGGGCCAGGCACGGTGGCTCATGCCTATAATCCCAGCACTTTGGGAGGCTGAGGCAGGCAGATCACTTGAGGTCAGGAGTTTGAGACCAGACTGGCCAACATGGTGAAACCCCATCTCTACTAAAAATACAAAAATCAGCCAGACGCGGTGGTGCATGCCTGTAATCCCAGCTATTCCGAAGGCTGAAGCAGGAGAATTGCTTCAACCCAGGAGGCGGAGGTTGAAAAAAAAAGAACTTAAAAGCCAAGGAGTTGG
>PVKP010009687.1:0-67330 GCA_004027715.1 Plecturocebus donacophilus
TTCTCCTTTTCTCTTTTTCTAAAATCTCTTCCTCTTTCTCTTTCATTCTTTTTTCTTTCTTTTGCTGTTTCTTTCTTTCTCCTTTTCTCTTTTTCTAAAATCTCTTCCTCTTTTTTTTGTTTCTTTTGCTGTTTTCTTTCTCCTTTTCTCTCTTTTTCTAAAATCTCTTCCTCTTTCTTTCTCTCTTTCATTCTTTTTATTCTAAAAAAAAAATAAAAATAAAAAATAAATAAATAAATAAATAAAAAACTTGGGCCAGTTATTAGTGACCAGCACTGAAAGAGTATAAATAAAAGCCAGATACGAACTTTAAGTGTGAAACAAATGTAAGGTATTATTATTATCACTTTTACAAAGAAAATGGGATAACCACATTCTACAACCTATATATTTATCCCATAATTTCCAGTTTCAAAATTTCTGTTACAAATTTTCGCATCCTCCTGCAAAGAAGGTGTTTTCCACATGACTAAAAGAGGAAGCACAAAGTGTGTCTCTTACCTTCTCAGCCTCTTTCCACATCTCAATCTCTCCTAGGAAGTTTTCAGGCCTTGTTGACAGGTTTAATTGAAAGGAGAAGCCAAATGTTGAATAAACAGATTGTAAAAACTGCAAACATCCCTTTATTTCTTCTTCAATCTGAAATCAAAGCAAATGCAACATTCAAATAGAACACCAAATTAAATTCATTTATGTTTTAAAAAATAAAACTCTTCATGTCAGATACAAATAAAGTGTGTTTTTAACGGAGAACAGTCGATGATCATGTTTTGGTTGCTCCACCAATCCTGAGCTGAACCTTCATTTGAGTGATAGGCAGGTGGGGACTGGCAGTGGCTTCAGGCCAGTGAAGGGAATGGAGCAGGAGTAGGCAAGGGAACTGTACCATGAAAAGGCAGCAGCATGCAGAGGAGAGCAGCAAGGAGGGGCCACCCAGAGAAAGTGAGACCCAGCTGCAGCAGGGCACAAGCAAGCGCTCTGCATGGAGGTAGCTCAGGAGCTCTGTGAGCAGAGGACACATTGAGTTGAAGTCTCAGCGGACAAATAAGCAGACTAAGTCAGGGGGCTGCATATGATGGGGTAAAGGCAGAGGGGCAGTGTGGTAGGTGAGCAGGCTAGAGATAGGCAGGGGCCAGAAAAAATTAAGTGCTTTCAAAGCCAGGAGAATGTATGGACTTTTTAGCCTGAGACCAACGGGCAGGCAATGAAGGGTTTTTGTTTTGTTTAAGCAGGGAACTAACATGACCCAATGTGTTCTTTCACAGTATGAGGAATGAATTTGCAAGATTAGAAGAGAGCCCCAACAGGAAGCTGAAGGAGTCATTTAGGAGCAAGATGACAGTGGCTTAAACCAGAGTGTAGCAGCCTGAAATGCACGGAATCTGATGGATTTGAGACATCAAGTCTTTCATTCATTAAATGTGATGGCTATTTTTTTGTTTTGCTGTATTTTGTTTTTTTGAGACTGTCTTGCTCTGTCGCCAGGCTGGAATGCAGTGGCGCAATCTTAGCTCACTCCAACCTCTGCCTCCCAGGTTCAAGCAATTCTCATGCCTCAGCCTCCCGAGTAGCTGGAACTACAGGTGCCCGCCACCATGCTTGGCTAATTTTTGTATTTAGTAGAGATGGGGTTTCACCATGTTGGCCAGGCTGGTCCCAAACTCTTGGCCTCGAGTGACCCAGCCGCATCAGCCTCCCAAAGTGCTGGGATTGTAGGTGTGAGCCACCATACCCAGCCTTGTTTTATTATTAAGTTCCTGGGTACATGTGCAGGATGTGAAGGTTTGTTACACAGGTATTCGTGTGCCATGGTGGTTTGCTGCACCTATCAACCCATCACCTAGGTATTTAAGGCCAGCATGCTTTAGTTATTTATCCTGACCCTCTCCCTCCTCGCACTTTCCTTTGACAGGCCCCCGTGTGTCTTGTTCCCCTCCCTGTGTCCATGTATTCTCATTGTTCAGCTCCCACTTATAAGTGAGAACATAAAACATTTGGTTTTCTGTTCCTGTGTTAGTTTGCTGAGGATTATGCCTTGTGATGGCTACTTATAAGTGTCAACTCGACGGAGCTAGGAGATGCCAGACAGCTGGCCGCCCTTAAAACATTTATTTCTGGGAATGTCTGTGAGGGTGTTTCTGGAAGAGGAGCATCTCAAACAGTGGAATGGGTAAAGAAGTTCTACCCTCACCCAGTGTGGGTGGGCCTCATCCAATCTGTTGAGGGCAGGAATAGAACTCAAAAGGAGGAAGGGTAAAATCTCTCTTTTTATGAATTGGGACCATTATTTTCTCCTGTTCTCAGACATTGAGCTCCTGGTTCTCAGGCCCACCAACTCTGGGACTTACACCAGCTCCCTCCTCTGCTCACCCCACTGAGGCTTTCGGCCTCAGACTGGGAGTTATACCAACAGT
Source organism: Plecturocebus donacophilus (assembly GCA_004027715.1). Classification (NCBI taxonomy): domain Eukaryota; kingdom Metazoa; phylum Chordata; class Mammalia; order Primates; family Pitheciidae; genus Plecturocebus; species Plecturocebus donacophilus. The sequence goes on from PVKP010009687.1 coordinate 2,415, forward strand.
TTTCCTAGTTCTCCAGCTTGTAACTGGCATATCATGGGACTTCTCGGCCTCCAAAATCAAGTGAGCCAATACCTGTAATAAATCTCCTCATATATCTATATATCCTACTGTCTCTATTTCTCTGGAGAACGCTTATCCCAAAGTATTATCATATGTTTTGAGATGCTATTATAATTATTATTTCTTATTTGCAATTTCCAAGGGTTCATTGTTATGAAATGCATATACAATTGATTTTTATATATTGATATTCCATACAATTTTCTAAATTCATCTTACTTCTAATAGCTTTTTGTAGATTCCATCTAATCTCTACATAGATGATCATGTCATTTAGAAGAGTTTTAATTCTTCCCAATCTAGACGGTTTTTCATTTCTCTTTCTTAACTTACTGCATCAGAAAGAACCTCCAGTACAATGATCAGAGAAGTAATGAGAGAATCCTTACCTAGTTCCTGATCTTAAGAGTAAAGCATTCAGACTTTCACTATTAAGTATGATGTTAGCTGTATGTTTTTCATAGAGGCCTTTTTATCAGGTTAAGAAAGTTCCTTCCATTCCTAGTTTTGAGCGTTTTTATGAGATATGGATGTAGAATTTTGCCAAATACTTTTTCTTCCATCTACTAAGAAGATCATATGTTGTCTTTTTGTTTGTTTTCTTAGTTTGTGAATGTGGGAAATTACAATGATTCATTTTCTAATGTTAAATTAACTTTTCATTCCTGGGATTCAGTCCATTTTATTAAGATCTATTATCCTTCTTTAAAAAATTACTAGATTTGACTTACTAAAATGTTGTTTAAATTTTTTGACTTTATGTTCATGAGAGATGTTGTTCGGTAGCTTTCTTTTAACTTCTTTGTCTTATCTATATCAGAGCAATATTAGCTTCAGCAGCTTCATGAGGTGGTAAGGATTTCCTCAGCTTCGATTTTCTGGATGAGTATCTCTAGATTGGTAATTCTTCTTTAATGTTTGGTAGAATTCACCAGTAAAGCCATCTTGGCCTGGAGTTTTCTGTATGGGAAGGTTTTTAACTATCAACTTGATTTCTGTAGTAGACACAGGGCTATTCAGATTATCTAATACTTCTTGAGTGAAGTTTATAACAGTTTGTGCCTTTCAAGGATTTATCCATTTCATCTAAGCTGTCAAATGTATTAGCATAAAGTTATTCAGAAAACTGCCTTATCCTTTTAATAGCTACAGAATCTATAGTAATAACATCTGTCTCATTCCTGACATTTTTTATTTGTGTCTGCTCTTTTTTCCTCAACAGTCTGACTAAAGGTTTATCAATTTTATTGATCTTCTCAGAGAACCAGCTTTAGTTTTATTTATATTCTCTATTTTCTTTTTCTATTTCAATGATTTCTGCTCTGTTCTTTCTTATTCCTTTTGCTCATATTACAGTGGGTGTAATTTGTTCTTTTTCTATCTTAAGTAAAAGCAAAGTCATTGATTTTTCTTTTCTAATGGAGGTATTCAGTGCTATAAACATCCCTCTAAATACCGTTTAAATAGCATCCCACAAATTTTAATGTATGTGTTTTTATTTTCATTTGTTATACAAATTTTTTTAAATTTCCTTTGGATTTGTGTTATTGATTTCTATTTTAACTCTATTGTGGTCAGTTAGGTTTAGGGTTAAACATTAGGGTTAAGTTAAAACATTAGGGTTAATTAAAACATTTTTTAAATTAAATCCCTTTTAATTTATTGAGACTTGTTTTATGGCCCAGAATATGGTCTATCTTAGTAAATATTTTACGTGCAGTTTCAAAGAACAAATATTCTGATCCTCTTATAGTTCATAAGCGTGATGACGGGGTGTACACACATGTGTAAGATGTGCCCCCTCACACCTTGGTACAACATTGGCACATTACCCATCCATCTAGAAAGCCAAAAAAAGAAAAACCAAAGAATTTATATTCTGCTGTTTTTCTATAAACATCAATTATGTCAAATTGTTTGACAATAACCCTCTGCATGGCAATTTTAACTTGAATTAACACAAAAACTTAAAAAAGTAAATTTTAAGTTCTAGGCAATACTGAAAAACAAAACATCCAGAATTCCAGAATTCCATAAGTCCACCAAATCCCTTAAAATACTCCACTTAATGGAATTTAGGTTAATAAAATCATTGAAGGAAGCCAAAGAAAAAGCAATACATTTCATGTCAAGAGATTAGTAATCTACTGACCTAATTTAGAGAATCACAGCAGGTTAGAGCTGAATGAGATCTCAGAGACTAGACCAAACATCTATGTTTCAGTGACTCTGAAAGAATACAAGATGCGTTCAGGGCATCACACTGAATTTGTGACCATCATGCTTCACTCTGTGTTATTGTTTACCTGCTCCACTGTGCAAAAGATGTGAGCATCATCCTGCTGGAAGCGCCTCACTCTGGTCAAGCCGCTGAGAGTCCCTGACAGTTCATTTCTATGCAGAACTCCAAAATCAGCAAATCTAATAGGCATTTCTCTCCAAGATCGTGGACGATGGGCAAACATTAGACTAGAAAAGATGCAGTAGCACACAGCTTTTACATAGCACAGAAAAGATTAAATAATTACCTGAATATAAAGAAATTACAATTAAGCCTCAAGATCTGTAAACTCCTTATTCTAGTTCTCAGATCAGGTTAAAAAAAAATTTCTTCCACAAATTAGTGAACCTTGCATTTACACCACTGCAGCACTCTGGGAAAGAAGCTTGTCTATTATATCCTCCCAGAAATGCTGTTCCCTGCCCTCATCCACACAGTGAATCACCATTTACTGCTTATGATTCATTTCAAAGGCTACTCCTTGAATGACGCCCTCCTAGACACTTCCCTACACAGAGCTAGGCAGTTTCTCCTCAGGCTCCTAGAACACCTTGAATATGCCACCATTACGGCACTGGCCTTTTTATAACTGATTGTCTACATGCGTGGCTCTGCCCACTCTGCTTATGAGCTCTATGAGGGAATGGATTGTGTCTTAATCACCTCTGTGCTTCTAGCTCCAAGTGTACGAAGCACTCAACTAATGCTCTCTGTTGAATAAAACACTTCTCTCCTACTGAAAGCACTCCTGGCTCTCATATCCCATTACCTCTAAGCCACAGTGGTCTTGCTTCCTTATTCTGAGGTGTGAAAAGACAAACTTAAATTCTCTACTTTCATTATAGCTGAAGTCTGAGGCTATAATTTTTAAAAATGACTTTGAAAAAAATGAGTTAAGAAATTATTAACAGAAGTGTTTTACAATGTAAAGCACTAGCGTAGCTTCTACCTTCTGTTTAGAAAGAGACAGTATAGAATGTTTATATATCAGGATTCCTAAAATTAAAGTTATATATATTTTTACATGACATCATCATTAAGTTTCTTCTCATCTTCACTTAAAAGGGCAAAGAGCTTTCTTCAGTATTCAGACATCGGTTTTATTACCTTCTACATAAATTTACTTGAAACCATGTATGTTGATAATACAAAAACTATGATTGTTGGGATTTTTTTTGGTGGACAATTATGCCTATTCAGTTCCAATTGTAAAATGTTTGTCTTACAAGGTTAAATTTGCATACCATCTTTAAGATAATTACAGTCTTTCATAGAATCAAAGACAGCATTGATTGTTAAATGTACCTTTATTGTATGTGCTACTAAGAAAGAAAATAACCTATTAATTAAATTATGATATAATGCTACGATGCCACCAACTATAAGATGCATTTCAACTTCAGAAATGTTGAAAGGTGGAAGAAAAATGGTATCTTGGAATCAATGAAATCCAGAAAGCCATTGATTATAACCTCATTGATCTTATTACAATCCACCCAAACAGTATGAAAGAACTAAATATTCTGCAAATTGAACATCTGAAGTGCATGACTATTAGAAAGACAAATATTATAAAACTTACATAACTGACATATAACATCCTTTAATCAACACAAAAAATGCAGTGGTTACCAGCTAACATTCCATACCTGCCAAAGATCAAACATATTTTCAAAAGTAAATCCATTCTCCAGAATGAAACAACTTAGTAAAAATTAGTAATCACCACTCTTCAGATTAAAGGGATTCTTTTATTCCACAAAGCAAAATAATATTAAAAGCTAATTGTGATGAAGTATGCTATGTACTCTCATGAAAAGATATGCTTCACTTTTAACACTCACCAATGACCTGGACAATTCATGGGTTTGAGGGCAAAAGTGTCCTTTTCAATCTCAAAGGTAAACATGTTCTCACTGTAATGCTGCCAGTGGCCTGAGGCTTCCCAGAGTTTACTGTTGTACATATTGGGAGAGAGCACCTCCATGAAGTCACGTTTGTGATATTCCTCCTTCAAGATACACACATTCAACGTTAAAATCTGCCAGGGCAGATCACAATTTCATGCAAAATAACACTATGAGCAAATATTTTAAAATTTGGGCTCACGTTCTATATTAATTCATGATTAATGTACCCTCAGTTTTAGGTGTGGTGGTTTCTGGATCTTGAAAGAAAGATTTACATATGTTCAGTATAATTTCTATTATTTATTTTATAGCATATAATAATATATAGTATATAATGTTTTAGTTCTTTGAAAATTAATAATTGAAATACAATATATATAGAAACTCACTGTAACTACAAATTCCAAAGTCCTTCTAGATAAAAAGTTTTTTCCTATTAAGAGGCAGAAAAAAATTTATAATTTAATAAGCCTGAATACCATGTTATAATTTTGATTTATTTAGTTTTAGCTTGAAACAGAAATAAGAATTTTACTGTATAACACCTTGAGTAGTTGATACCTATTAAGTCATGAGCTGGCTTCTCTCCCTCCCTACCTATTAACAGCTTCCCTAATTGAATCACTGGAGACAGGAGAAGAAAGTTTTTTCCAACCAAAGTTTTAATTTTATTTAAATTTCTTAAGAAAAAAAAATTAGGTGATCATTGTTGAGTAAATATTTTATGTGTACTTTCCAAAAATGCATATTCTGCTGTTGTTTTATAAATGTCAATTAGGTCAAATTGTTTTGACAGTATTTCATAAGGACCCTTTGCAAGACAATTTTAGTTTGGATGAATACAAAAACCTCCATAAGTAAGAATTCTAAGAATCTTTAGATTCTCAGCATTTATAAATCACTTAATGGACATCTGGCACAAATCTAGAATGCCACACTTTGAGCAAGTTTTAAAAACTGTTTTCATAGTTTAAAAAACATAAAACATAACATTTTAAGATTACTAACAATGGTTTTCTATAACTGAGAGGAATGTTATCTGAAACTTTTCATCAGGGCATCTTGGCAGTCCATGGTAGACAGCCTGGGTCTCAGCCATTCAGTGAGCTGCTTTACCCACCCTTTGTTTTTACTAAATTAGAAAACGTTAACAGGTCGGGTGTGGTGGCTTATGCTTGTAATCTCAGCACTCTGGGAGGCCAAGGTGGGCAGATCACCTGAGGTCAAGAGTTCGAGACCAGCCTGGTCAACATGGTGAAACTCCATCTCTACTAGAAATACAAAGTTTAGCCAGGTGTCATGGCGTACACATGTAATCCCAGCTACTCGGAAGGCTGAAGCAGGAGAATCGCTTGAACCCAGGAGGTGGAGGTTGGAGTGAGCCAAGATCATGCCATTGCACTCCAGCCTGGGCAAGAGAGCTAGACCTCGTCTCAAAAAAAAGAAAAAGAAAACCTTTTACAAAATGATGTCATTAAGAACAACAGTGATTACTGGCTATTTCAGATGGTTCCATATATGCAGATAAACAAGGTCCCAGAAATTAAGGGTCAGTGTGTGGGTGGGGGTGGGGGCAGGATGTGTGTTTGCTTTTACTAAAGACTACTTTTAAAGTCTAGCTCAGGAGATACTGTGATGTAGCAAGGAAAATGGCTTCAGCCAGGCTAAATGTGATGTGGCAAGAAAAATGGCTTCTCAGGCTAACAGGCTACATAATAAGGGCAAACGGTTACTTAGGCTAACACCAGGTGCAGACATCAGACATCATTTTAAATGAAATTCAAAAACAAGCCGCTCAGGGTCGCACTAACCCTGAGAATTTCACTGTCTCTAACCACTGACCTTGGCTTCTGTACAAACTGCTTGTTTGCTTGCAAAATCTGCTTGCAAAGATCCCCAGCCCCCCCAAAAATCCCCAGCCCCCGGGAAGAAGTATTTTTTAGTGTAAAAGCCCAGCTCTCCCTCAACTCGAGGCCACGGGTTGGAGAGATGTGAGTCCTCCGTGGTCGCCGGCAATAAAGACCCTGCAATTTGTCATACTTTTGTCTTGGTGCTGGTCTTATTTCGCTAAAAATACAACAATACTGCTCAATGCTTTACAAAAGCAATCCTCATATGTAGCTGGTGGGAATATAAAATAGTAGTCACTTTGGAAAACAGTTTGGCATTTTCTTATAAACTTAAATTTACCATATGTATTAGTCTATTCTCACATTGCTAATAAAGACATACCCAAGACTGGGTAATTTATCAAGGAAAGACGTTTAATGGACTCACAGTTCAGCATGGTTGGGGAGGTGTCACAATCATGGTGGAAGGCAAAGGAGAAGCAAAGGCACATCTTACATGGCAGCAGGCAAGAGACCTTGTGCAGAGGAACTCCCATTTATAAAACCATCGGCTCTCGAGAGACTTATTCATTACCGTGAGAACAGTATAGGGGAAGCCACCCCATGATTCAGTGATCTCCACCTGGCCCCAACCCTGACACCTGGGGATTATTACAATTCAAGGTGAGATTTGGGTGGGGACACAGCCAAACCATATCACCATATGACACTGAAATCATACTTCTAGGTATTTACTCTAGTAAAATGAAAACCTATGTTCATACAAAAAAAAAAAAACTGTACATGAATGATAATAGCAGCTTTATTCATAATTGCCAAAAACTGAAAACAACCCAAATGCCCCTCAACTGTAGGATGGATATGAAGCTGTGGTATGTCCCTATGATGGAATACTAGCCAGAGATAAAAGGAGAGACCCATGAAGACACTCGACTTGGATGCGTCTCAAGGGTGTTATGCTGCATTAAAGCAGTCAAGTCTCTAAAGGTTTTATAAAATTACAATTCCATTTATATGCCAATATTTTAGGGATGGAGAACAAATCAGCAGTTCCTTGGGGTCAGGGGTAGGGAAGGGTTTGACTTTTAAAAGGGTGCCATGAGGGAGCTTTGAGGGGTGATGGAACTGTTCTGTATCTTGATTGTTGTGGTGATAAAATAGTTCTGCATGTTATCAAAGACATGTAAATTTTACTGCATGACAATTTTTTTTAAATTTTAAAAGGAGGTAAGAAGGGTACAGAAAGAATCAGTTAACAGACATGTTCCAGAATGCATTGAAAAAGAAGTTCAAGGACAGTAACAAAAAGATCTATTCATTCACTATCAGTTGTCCACACAGTCAGTAACCAATATACAAACAAAAGTTCACTTGCCTTTTCTTAAACTTAAGTGGAAGTCATGCTACCTGAATCAAAAACTCAGAAATCTTGGAATTTCCCTCAGTGGGAACAGTATGCAGACCCAGCCCATCCTGGCTTCCTGCATCCCTTCCACAAAAACATAGCAGTTCCAGTTCTGAGAGAAAGGATGCTTCCTGGTGGAATACGGCCAGATATTCCACTGTGCTCAGTACCACGTATCCCTAGCACTCTGGCCACAACTGACTAGACTAGGACTCGGCACTAAGCCAAAGGATATTGATATTGGACCAGACCATGGCCCCTGAGGTGGCCCAGCTGTGACTGAGACTCTGTCCCACAAGCACACACTCTACCAGCTGGTGACTAACAGAACCGACTGGAACCTCAGGGAGGACCCTGAGGCACATGGAGGAGGGAAGAAAGGAAAAAAGACACAAGCGCAAAGACTAAAAAGAAAATCTCGGCTGGTCTGAGTGCAGTGGTGTTTAGAACTAATGGATCACAACCAGTTACAGATTTCTTTGTTCCTTCTCCACTCCTACTGCTTCATTTGACTAACCTAAATAAATAAATAAATAAAATAAAACCCAATAGTATTCTTTTCTCCAGCAACATACTTTAAATATAGAAACAGAGGCAGAAAATAAAAAGATAGGTAAAGATATGTAATGTAAGAAAATTGGTTCGCCTATGTCAATGTCAAAGTAGACTCTGGAAAAAATAGTGTTATTACAAAAGGTCAAATAGCCTACGAATCCATTTACATGTGACACTAGAAATAGTCAATTTCATAGTGACAGAAAGTAGAATGGTGGTTACAGAGGCTGGGGGAGGCAGGCATGGGAGTTAGTGTTTAGTGGGTAGAGAGATTAAGTGTAGAATGATGACAAGGTCCTGGAGAGTTTGCTTTGCAAGATGAAAAGAGTTCTAAGATGGACCATGACGGTTGCACGACAACATGAACATAATTAGAATTAATTGCACTCTTAAAAATAGTTAAAATGGTAAATTTTTATGTGTATTTTATCACAAAATGGTTTTATTGAGGTATAATTTACATGCCATAATACTCACTAATTTTAAGTGTACAATTCGGTGACTTCTGACAGCTATATGCCATGCAACCTCTGCCACAATCAACATATGGAACATTTCTACCTTCCAGCAAGTTCCCTCCTGACTCTTTGGAGTCAATCCCCTCTCCCCCACCTGCTGGACTGATCATCTTTCTGTCACTATAGTTTCGGCATTTCTGAAATGTCATATAATGGGATAGTGCCTTATGTCTTCTCTGATTGTCTTTTTTGGTTCAACACAATGCTTTTGAGTTTCTCCTTCATGAGTCTATCAGTACCTTGTGCTTTTAAATGCTGAGTAGTACCGCACAGCATGGACTTACCACATTATGCTTACCCTTTCACAAGTTGAATTTTGGGTTGTTTCTGGTTTTGCGCTATTTTTTAATGCTTCTATGAACATCCAAATACAAGTCTCTCTGTAGATGTGGACATATGTTTTTATTTCTCTTGGGATAATAATTAGAAGTGGGATTGATGGCTCACATGCATGTTTAACTTGATAAGAAAATGCCAAACTGCTATAAAGTAGCTCTACCATTTTACATTCCTACTAGCAATAAGAGTTACACTTGCTCCACATTCTTGCCAATGCCTGATGTTTTCAGTCTTTCTATGATGGGAAGGGGACATTCTAGTGGGCGTATAAGTGCATCTCACTATGGGTTTAATATTTATTTCCTTGATGACCAATGATGTTGAGCTTTTTGTAGGTTTTTCTGCGATATTCATGAAAAAATAAAAATCAAAGAATGAATTTGATGAAAGATGTGCAAGACCTCTAAAACAGAAACTCCAATATTGGTGAGGGAAAACAGAGAGTAAACTGATACAATTTTCATGCTTATGGATTGGAAAACTCAGTATTATTAAGGTGTCAATTATCTGCAAATTCATCCATACATTGAGTGCATCCCAATTAAAATACTGGGAGTTTTTTATAAAAATTGAAAAGGCTGGCTGAGCGCGGTGGCTCACGCCTGTAGTCCCAGCACTTTGGGAGGCCAAGGTGGGTGGATCATGAGGTCAGGAGTTCAAGACCATCCTGGCCAACACAGTGAAACCCCATCTCTACTAAAAATATAAAAGTTAGCCAGGCATGGTAGCATGCACCTGTAGTCCCAGCTACTTGGGAAACTGAGGCAGAAGAATCACTTGAACCTGGGAGGCAGAAGCTGTGGTGAGCTGAGATTGTGCCACTGCACTCCAGCCTGGGCAATAGAGCAAGACTCTGTCTCAAAAAAAAACAAAAATTGAAAAGCTTATTGTAAAATTTATATGGAAATACAAAGAATCTAAAATAGCCAAAATAATCCTAAAGAACAAGAAAATTAAAGAAAAATTGTTTATATCAAGATATAAAATACAGTTACAGTAATTGAGAAAGTATAATATTGATGCAGGGATGGACCAAAAGACCAAAGGAACAGAATATCCAGAATTATATATATACATACATATATAATCACATATATAAATGACTATATAATAATCACACATATATGGTTATTTGGTTTAGCACAAAAATTCTGCTGCAATAAATGGCACTGAAGCTATTAGATTACCCTGGGGAGAAAAGTGAACCTTGACCCCTACCATTCACAGAACCTAAAAATGAATTCAAGGTAGATCACAGTATGAAAGCAAACACAATCAAGTTTCTAGAACATAACACAGAAGAACAGCATCTTGGCTCTGAATGGGACATGAAAGGTACTAACCAAAAAAGAAAAAGTAACAAACTGGACTTCATTAAATGTAAAATTGTTGGTCAAAAGACATTATTAAGAAAGTGAATTGATAAGCCATAGACTGAAAGAATACACTCACAATACATATATTTAACCAATGATTCCTATTAAGTATTGAAAGAACTTCTACAAATCAATAATAAAAAGATAACCTGATTTTTTAAATGGACAAAATACTTAAGAGGGCACTTCACAAAAAAAGGATATCCAAAAAAAAGAAAAAAAACCAATAAACATAAGAAAGGGTTCTAGATATCATTATTCATCAGGGAAATAGAAAATAAAACCACTATATCTACCAGAATAACATACTGATAACACCAAGGGCTGATGAGGATGCAGAGCAACTGGAATGCTCACATGTTTCTGGAAGGAATAGTAAGTGGTTTGACCACATAAAAACTGTTCAGTATTTTCTCGAAGAGTTAATCATATACTACCCCATGACCTAGTAATTCTATTTATGGGTACATACCCAAAAGAAATGAGTATTTACATACACCAAAGGTGTGTTCAAGAATGTTGACAGCAGCTCTATGTACAATAGCTCCAAACTGGAAACAATCTAAATGTACAACTACAAGATAATGAATAAACAGGTTGTACCACATCCATCGTACATGAAATACCTCAAAACAATACAAAAAGACCTATCATAGCTATCACAACTTGGATGAATCTCAGATGTTAAACTCAACAAAAGAAACACCAGAAACGCAGCAGAAAGTACTGTATGATTCCATTTATATGCAGTTTAAGATAAGGCTAAATTAGTCTACGGTAACAGAATCAACATAGAGATTACGTCAGGTGGGAGAAGGGAGGCAAGAATCGACTAGGAAGTGACCCAAGAAGACCTTATGGGGGAATGGAAGTGATCTTTGTCTTGATTTGGATGGTGGTTGTATAGACGTTCACATGTGAAAACTGAGCTGCGTGCTTCAGATTTGTGATTTTAATCAATGTAACATAAACATCAATCAGTAACTCCGGCATGAGACTCTACGTGAATAATGTCATGTAAGGGACCCAATCCAAGAACCAGCCAGATGAGCCTAAAATCTGGAACTATGAAAGACAGTAATGATGAAATGGCAGTTTTAAACTATTAATTTCTAAGATGCTTGGCTATGCTGCAACAGCCATCCAGAACAGAATTTTGAACTGGATGTAGCTACTACTAAAACTAAGAAATAAAAATAAAATCTTAAGCTCCCAACTGACTGAACAGACACCCTCTTGGCCAAGGGGACCCCAGAGAAACCTTAAAAACTGAGTTACTGGCAGTGACAGGAGGTTGGACACACCTAATTATACCCACTCCCTCACTAACCACCATTTGGCTTTCTTTCCTAAGAGTTAAACAGAAACAAGCCCTTTCAAAAGACTTGCTCCACCACTGATTTACACAACTGACTAGCATTCCTTCCTAATAAGAGACCACTAACAATGTACTGGTTCTGGTTGGTTTACAAAAGCTGGGGATGCCTCTTTGTCCTCCATTTGATCTTTTGGTTATACAGCCCAATTTTAATGCATTAAGTCTCTACCCCAAAGTGAACAAGGGATGCATATAAGATGTATGTTTGCTTACTCTGTATGTACATGTCCCCTTTTTGTGAAAATTCATAGCTTACAACCTGTTAAATATTTATACTTGGCCATCATCATAAGCATAAATTCCTGTCCTACTTTTCCCTCCCTAGAAATGCCTGCTTCTGGTTCCTGCCAGAAGCTACACTTCCCAGCCTGCAGGTTACCAGACTGTAACCCCTAAAAAGAAATGAAGCTCTCCTTCCCAATTTTATGAACTTCATGATTCTTCAGGTGACCTAACAATAATCTAAAAGATGTAGCTTTGGGGCCAGGTAGTGGGCAGAAGCTACAAGGGATTATTATTATGGGGTGCCAGAAACAGATGGTGGGTAACACTGTCACCAGAGGTAACACGGAAAACAGAAAGAGTACCCAAAGAACCATGAACTTAGCTGGGGAGATGTCCCGGCAGAATGTAGAAAGTGACAACCAATTTCTGGCTGCCTACAGTAAAATACAAGAGAGGTATAAACCAAAGGTGAAACTAATTAACTTCTTGAGCCAAGTTTAGAGGAAATATAGTCACCAGGACCTGCTAGGTTCAAAAATAAAACCTTGTTCTCCTTAGACTGTCCCAAAAAAAGACTCACAAGGCTTCAGGACAAAGATCAAATTCAGATTATAATAATCAAAGCACAGCCTTAGGGTAAAGATCTTAAGGGCGGGTCTGTAAGACACTCTGTGAAGACCTCAGAATGATCTTCTGTAAGTGCACCTAGGAAGCCTTCTAAGAGTCTTAGGAGTGTGCTTTGTAGACCCTCTCAGTTAAACACAAAGGCTTTGAAGACTGCAGTGTACTGTTGTCTCACAGTAGCCTCCTATGTAAAGAAGGATCTGTGTCAGAAAGATGTGGATGTGGCTTTTATCTAACTGTGTTGATGATAAATTTATATAAAAGGCCTCACCAAGTTTTTAAAAGAATTGTACTAGCTTAGAATTGAAAGACAGCACAAAATGAAATGAGGGCTTTGGACCACCCCCAGCATTTTACAGGAAGGTATCAGGTTGAGAATACTAAGAAAGCTACCCCAAAATACACATGGGCCATTTCTTATGGAAGAGAAAGGATGTCTCAGAGGGCAGAATCACAGCCAGGCAGAACAAAACTGGAGCTTGATCAAAGTGTATCTTTTAACCCTGGGGCAGTGATAACTGGTAAATACAAGAATTTCTACAGATGGTGACTACTGTGTGCCTCCTACTCTCCCCTACTCCTTTTTGAATGATACTATCTACTGCATTCTTTTCCTCTAGCACCATTTGAATAATGTAGGGGAGATGGGAGGATGAGGTGGCTGGTAGATAATTTGTGTCTTTAGTTCACAGGTCTTAAGATGTAGAGGAAGGGTACTTGATGATGCATTCCTAAGAAACTGCACCTTAGGAGCCTCATATGCATCTAGGCCTGATTCAGGTAACATCTTACTGGATTTTTGAGCCAATGCAGTAATTAGATGAGACTTGAAATTATTTGTTACTCAAGAACAGAATACATTGGAGAGCAGAATGGACTTCCCTACAGTCCCTGTGGGGCTGAAAAGACACAGATCTGCCAGCCTATCAACTGGAAACCCAAGAGGTTCATGGCCTAGAAACAAGAATCAAAAGTTGGTTGAATTTTATTAAAATGGAAGCCAGCCCTAACCCAGTGCAATTTCTGATTGAAGTGAATGATCAGTCTTTAATACTGGCAGGGGGTGAATGGTCCAGTGGGAAATAACATCATCTAGAGCCTCTACACTTATATTAAATACTGTATTTGGCATATAATAAAATATTACTAGATATGGGAAGAAACATGAACATATAACAAAAAAACAATGGAAAAAAACAGCTGAGTTCCCTAACAGGTTTTAATTCTTGGTAAGGCCAATTCCTTCAGAAAAGGGTACCTAGAAATTCAAAGTTCTCAGCATCGTCTGTGTCTGTCAAATATTCCCATTCCAAACCTCAGGGACCCATGCCTTCCCAACCAGTACCCTTACCTTAGAATAAGAGATTATTGGGTTTGTGTATTTAAATGTCTTTACAATTTGGTGACCCACACAATCAAGCCCTGGTCCTGATCATCAGCCACGTCTGTCTTGCATCTATAAAAAAGAAGAGATCCCCTTAATGCCACCGTAAAGGCTTTCTGTTCATTCTTCATCTACTGTACTCCCAATCTGAGAGTACAAGATGCCAGGGGCCATGTCAATTTTCCAGAAAAGACAGCACATCCAATCAGCAGCTGTGGTGGTCATCACCACCTGCCTAAATCTCAATCTCTGATAATTTTCAGTGATTCTTCAAGTCTCTCCCCCTGCCCTCTGACCTCCTACCACTGCCTCACATTGGCCAGTCCCTACTGGAAGATATGTGCCCCAAGTGATAGAATTCATAGAGGTCAGCTTCCAGGAGCACAGCACAAGAAGGAAAGGAAGGAGAACAAGACTAGTGAAGCAAACATAGAATAACCAGCACAGGCTACATGCCATATACTCTTTTCTCAGAAAGTTACTGAAGAAAGTGATCCCCAAATGAGAACTAAAGATAAGCAAAGAAGAGATAGGTAGGGACCAGGAAAGGGGACTCAGCATAGGAAGAGACATGAGGAAAGAGGCCAAGATGATTTTAAAAAGTCCTAAGACATCAGTTTCCAAGAATCTTAGTAGTAAGTTAATTTTGGAGTGAGAGGACCAAATTTGAAAAAAAAAATTTCTGAGCAATTACCTGAATCATTGCAGAATACACTGCAAGGAGATTTGTAGTTTTTTGAGAGAAATCTGAGGACGAATTAGTGGTAGGCATATAAAAAACTAAGTAAATGAAAAATTTAGGTAATGATTATAGTAAAGATAAAACGGTGCAAGAATGGAAATGCAATCCTAGTAGCCAACCCGGATCACCTCTGAACAATATCTACACAGTCCTCACCATGTAAATACTAACAACTTTCCCATTTATGAAACTGCATTTACACAATAGATATTTACACTATTGGTTTTTTCCTCTTTCCTCTGGAGCTGCCAAATCACCTGGGAGTCATGCTTTAGGCAAAGGGAAGCACCAGTGGCCCATGGACGACATTTGGAGAAGCAGTGCTTCACGGTTCAACACTCTGTGCCAGAGAAGACACTTTCTCCTTTCCTCTTTTTCACAGGAAGTGTCACACTTGGTCTAATGCTTGCCTTTATATCTACATGCTTCAGAAACTTATATGGACAAAAAGTGAATTTTATGAAATCCAGGAATGTATTCAGGGAAAACAGAAATTATCTCCATGTTGTTATTAGAAGGTACAATCTGTTATCTAAACCTTTTTTTTTTTTTTTTGAGACAGAGTCTTGCTCTACCACCCAGGCTGGAGTGCAGTGGCATGATCCCAACTCACTGCAACCTCCATCTCCCAGGTTCAAGAAATTCTCCTGCCTCACCTTCCTGAGTAGCTGGGTTTACAGGCATGCACCACCATACTCAGCTAATTTTTATATTTTTAGTAGAAACGGGGTTTCACCATGTTGGCCAGGCTGGTCTGGAACTCCTGACCTCAGGTGATCTGCCCGCCTCGGCCTCCCAAAGTGCTGGAATTACAGGCATGCACCACCATGCCCAGGAGTATTTCACTTTTAACCTCAAACTTCTTATTAACATTACCAGACTAAAATTAGTGGAGATGTTTCATTGTTTTGTTATGAGAAAAAATAGTAAAATGTAAACTGGAATTGAATAAGAATAAAATATTTTAAAGTCAACTTACTCGTATGAAATCCACAAGTGTATTATAAATGAAGGCTCCTCTGGGAAGGAAAAAACAGCTTCCAGGACTCAAATCATGGAAAAAGAAAAGTTCTTGTTCCTAGAGTGAAACAATAATTGCATTTCAAATGTCATCTGTTGTGGCTTAATATTTACTGCACACACATGATATGCTGGGAATAAAACATATAATACTCAGTTACTTCCATCTTCTCTAGTAATAGACATTCCAAGGCCATTCAATACTTATATCTAAATATATGTAATAGCATAGTAAAATTTCCATTCATATTTATGGCAAGTTAGCTTTGAACTTAGCTTTATGTCACCATCTGCTATTTTCTGCTAATTTTTTTACTTGGCACCCTTGGAGTATGGAATCATGGGGAGACAACATGGTAAAAAAGACCAAAAAGTTCACTGCAGGAGGTGGGCTTTAGGTGATGATGATCATCATCATGGCTGTCACTTACTGAGAACCTGCCCCGTACCATGTACCATCATCCGGTATCTGTCTTCACATCCATGCTGCAAGGCTACCCAGCAAGGGAAGATGAGGACATGGAGCTTCACAGGTGAATACCTTGCCCATCACCTAACACAGCTAGTGAGTGCAAGAAGGACTGGGCCCAAAGCTCAGGCCTAGCTGCTTTCCAATCTCATTTTTTCCTTCTACCTCCTGCTCTGTTTCACAGATACAACGGATGTATCAAGTGCACACAATATTTAAAAAAATCTTTATTTTTATATCAGGACAAAAATAACAGAAGGGTGCAATTTTTATAATTTAATAAAAGATACAGGAAGGAAAGAGGTTAGAAGACCTCTGGGGTATTAGAATAAAAGAATTCGGCAGCAGACTATGAGTGCCAGCAAAACAGATAGGAGAGAAGAAGAAATCTTATTTTTATTTTGTGAGACAGAAACATTCCTATGTTGGCTTGTGATTACACCTCCCTAGTGATTAAGATGTGGGGCATACCTTCCCAATCTTCCTGTGATCTCTGTTCTTTGCTTCCTCTTGGAACTTTTCCCAGTTTCTCATCATCTTGTTATCAGGGAAGGATATTCCATAGATCCTCTGCAATGTTTCCATTTCAGGATTGCCCTCCCAATATGTTGAAGAATTCTAAATATCAAACAGAATTTTGGTAAATATATCAAATATTTTATTGTAAGTAAAACTGCTCTTAAATATGAACGCAATTTTCCAATTTAACATCAACAAAGCAGCCTGGCACAGCGGCTGATGCCTATAATCCCAGCACTTTGGGAAGCCAAGGTGGTAAGATCATTTGAGCTCAGGAGTTTGAGACCAGCCTGGACAACATGGCAAAACCCCACCTCTACAGAAAATACAAAAATTAGCCAGGCACGATGGCACATGCCTGTAGTCGCAGCCAGTTGGGGGACTGAGGCAAGAGGATTGCTTGAGCACAGGAGATTGAGGCTGCAGTGAGCAGTGTTTCTGCCACTGCAGTCCAGCCTGGGTGACAAAGCAAGACCTTGTCTCAAAATCAAACAAATAAACAAAATCAACAAAGCTTACTTAAAGAAGACTTTCTGTCGTGCTGGGGACAATATTAAAATGGATTCTAACTAAACCTTCCCAGCCCAAATTATATATTAATCAGTAAATTATGTAGAGTCTGCTATGGATTCTAGGCATAACAATGAAAGTACATGGAAAGGAGGGAAGGCTAAGCAGCAATCATGATCACCAAGGACAGGCAGAATACACGGTAGGTGCAGGGAAGTAAAGGTTGCTCTTGCTGACCTACAGTCAATGATTAAGAACAGTGCCCCTAGCCAGCCCTCCATTTTACCTGTAAGAAAACCAAAGCCCAGAAAGGCTGGGACTGCCAAGTCAGTCCTGTGCCTCCTAAATCCCAGAGAGACATTTTCTCCATTGCACCATCATAACCCCTTCTGTTGTTTTCTTTTTTTGGCAGTATATCACTTTCACATGCAGACAAATATTCTTGCTCACTTCAGGGCAATTCAAGAAAACCACAGTATACAGAACAATGTTTTAAAATAGCATATGAAAAAGGCCAGGTGCAGTGGCTTACACCTACAATTCCAGCATATTGGGAGGCCGAGGCAGGCAGATCACCTGAGGTCAAAAGCTCGAGACCAGCCTGACCAACGTGGCGAAACCCCTTCTCAACTAAAAATACAAAAATTAGCCAGGTGTGGTGACTGTAATTCCAGCTACTTGGGAGGCTGAGGTAGGAGAATCGCTTGAATCCGGGAAGCGGAGGTTGCAGTGAGCCAAGATCACACCACTGCACTCCAGTCTGGGCAACAGAGCAAGACTCCATCTCAGAAAAATAAATAAATAAAATAGAATATTGTATGAAAAAGAAATGTTATAACACTCACAATAAGGTAAAATGATAAACAAAAGCTACCTATAGTGTTCTAATTATCAAAATTCTAAATGATTTCATTAGTTTTAGTCAAATAAAAATGAAATATTTTAAAATATGATATTCAGACTACAAAAGATGATTGAAATCCCTTAATGTCTAGTGCACCTTAAGTCTGTTACAAAAAAAATCAATACTTACCTTAAAAATTTTGATGGTTTTAATTTTTCCAGTGTGTCTTACATGTGGACCTTTGCAAAGGTCAATTAATGGACCGCACCTATAACGAAATATTTAAGACATGCTCAGACACAGTTACAGTTTTTTGGACTATTCATGATAAGCCATAATATCCTATATTTTAGGTACAGTTTCACTTATTTTTATGTGGCAAGGCCATTTTTAATTTAGGATGAAGGAGGGAGGCGATTCATCTAGCCTCAGAGTCCACTCTGCCCTCCAGATTCAAAAACCGCAGAACATCTTCTGAAAGAAACTATGCAATTCACTGATTAGAAACTTAAAAATTACAACAAGTACAAAAAGGGACTGGCTTATAGCCTGGCAAATACGAAAACGTCATCTCTTCCAATGGCCAGTCTTTGTGTATTGTTCTCTAGGGAGAGAGCTTCTAAGTAAAACTCAGATGAAAGGAAGGAATGCCGAATTAGCACAAAAGCCTTCAATACTCTAACCTTTAAATAGAAAGCCACAAAAGCTTTTAACTTTTTTTCAAAAATTAAATACAAGTCATTCAAATTAGAAAACTACAAAGTGTCAATGTTGACCTAAGTAAGGTTCTAAACCCCAACAACTCAAGCATTACAAGCCAGAAATTTAAAACTTAGCCTGTTTTCTATATTTTCAGTTATTTTTAAATTTTAAAATGGTTATATGAACATTTATTTGAATTATAAACAACAAATAATAAAACTTTATGAGGTCATTGAATAATACCAAAAAAGATAAACATGGCATTCCACATCAATATCAAATGGCATTGAGTTCATATTATAATTTAAGGAATGCACTGTGCATAGCTTTGCACAAAGGGGATACAATTTTACTTACAGTACAATTAAACCAGAGAACCATAAGTCCTTGACTGTGGAAAATAATTACCCCGAGAGAGAATATCTGTGGTTGTAATTAAATAAATACCAGGTCTTCTAAGCCGGTACTGTGAGAGTCCCAGCAGCACCCAGACAGCCAGAACACACAGAAAGGGGAATAGCAATTACATATAAGGCATATAAACACAGATAAATAAAAAGGAGTTCAGGAATCTGAGGTTAAACAAACAGAACTAAGTGATTCTGGTATTAATTTCACTTGCCTCCTCTTACATTTGATTCGGCCTTTGTTTCCCAGTATTTTCTTTTGGTCTTATCATGAATATCCTGCTAACGTATGAAGGTTGCTACACTTGGACTCTGGAAAATGGGGCAGACTCTTCTACACTTGGACACTGGACAGTAAGTACGAGGCAGAGAATCACCGCTAAGGAGATGGCCTGGAATGGCCCCCAGTGTCACATTAATCAGAACATGGAAGGATGGAATGGAAACTCCTTTCCCAACAGTATCACCCACATGGAGAAAAATCCTGTTATAGTTGACACCCAGAAAATAAAATATGGGTCTCAGTACCATCCTGATTACTAAAACAAAGAAAATAATTTCTCTTTAGTGAAAACATTTTGAAGATCCTAACTAAAGTATAGTATCAACTACACAACTTGAAAAATAGAACTCCAACCAGAAAACAAACTCTGCCTCTACTGCTAACACCTTCAAGTTTACTACTGAGCAGCATTTAACATTTGTGGACACAAACCTGTATACGGTGGTAGTTGCAGTATTAACCTTCTCATTCAGAATGCGGCATTTAAATTTATTGTACTACAAAGAAAAACATATTTACACATTACACAAAATGTTTAAATGAAGAAAACAACTCTAATTTTTTCAAGAAACATTGAAAGGGCATCTACTGATGTTCTAGGTGCTAAGACACGAGGTATACAAACAGTTCACAGCCTTGAGCTATACCGTCCAGCATAGAGGACACAAGCCATGTGGCTACTGGGCATTTCAAATGCCACTAATTTGTTTTTTGGTTTTTGGTGGTTTTTTTTTTTTTTGAGGCAGTCTCACTCCCTCACCCAGGCTGGAGTACAGTAGTGCCATCTCGGCTCACTGGAATGTCCGCCTCCCGGGTTCAAGCCATTCTGCCTCAGCCTCCCGAGTAGTTGGGATTACAGGTGCCTACCATCACACCTGGCTAATTTTTGTATTTTTAGTAGAGACAGGATTTCACCAAGTTGGCCAGGCTGGTCTCAAACTCCTGACCTCAAGTAATCCACCTGCCTCAGCCTCCCAAAGTGCTGCGATTACAAGTGCAAGCCACCGCACCCAGCCTCAAATGCCATTAATTTGAAAGAAGGTGTGCAGCGAGTATAAAACACACTGGGCTTTGGAAGTATAATACTGCAAAAAGAAGAATAAAATCGTTCATTAATCATTCTTTATACTGGCTACAGTTGAAACAATACTTTTTATATACTGGGTTAAAAATTTTGTTAAAATTAATTGCAACTTTCTTTTACTTTGAAAATGTAGCTGCCATAAAATTTAAGGTTACACACATGGCTCAGATTTGCGGATTCCATTATGTTCCTATTGGACAGTACTGTTCTAGAAGATCTGATTTTAACTACATTAAATAAATCAATAAAATTCTGACAAGAACATAGCTATATTATTAATCTGTATAAAAACAAAAGCAAAGCTTATAGTAATGATGATACATTTATAAAACTAAGGGGTTTTTTTCCTTTTCCTTTCTTTTCTGCTTTCATCACTATTATCATAATATCCAAGGCACTTTAAATTAAATAACTGATTAAAGAAGGTAGTTGTTAGGAGAAAAATCCATATCTGTATGATTTAACTGTTTTATATCTATACATTCACATCAAATAATTTTCCTTAACAAAGATTATTTGTGTTTAGTTCTTAAAAGTAGCTGCAACAAAGGCAACCCACAGAATTTTTAAAAACTTTGCAAATCACATATCTGTTAAGAAATGGATATTCAGAATATATCAAGAACTCTTATAACTCAAATACAAAAAACCTGATTCGAAATGGGCAAAAGGCTGGGCGTGGTGGTTCACGCCTATAATCTCAGCACTTTGGAAGGATGAAGCAGATGGATCACAAGGTCAGGAGTTTGAGACCAGCCTGACCAACATGGTGAAATCTTGTCTCTACTAAAAATACAAAAATTAGCCAGGCATGGTGGCACGCGCCTGTAATCCCAGCTACTCAGGAGGCTGAGGCGGGAGAATTGCTCGAACCCAGGAGGCAGAGGTTACAGTGAGCCAATATTGCACCACTGCACTCCAGCCTGGGCAACAGAATGAGACTCCGTCTAAAAATAATAATAATGATAATAATAGACAAAAGACCTGAAGAGACATTTCTCCAAAGACATTTCTTCAAAAAAATACCCAAATGGCCAATAAGCACATTAAGATGCTCAACATTCCTAAGTCATTAGAGAAATGCTAATCAAACCAAAACCCCAATGAGATACCACTTCACAACCATTAGGATGTCTATGGAAAAAAAAAATGAAACAAATGTTGGCAAGGATGTGGAAAACCTGGAACCCTTGTGCATCACTGGTAGAACTGCAAAATGGTACAGCCACTGCAACAAATGGTATGGCGAGTTCTCAAAAACTGAAAAGCAGAATTGCCATAGGATCCAGCAATTCCACTTCTAAGTATATTCCCAAAAGAAGTAAAGCAGAGACTCAAACAGAACTTTACACACCCAGGTTCACAGAGGCATTGTTCACAATAGTAGCCAAAGGTAGAAGCAATCCAAGTATCTATAGATGGATGAATAAATAAGCAAAATGTGGTCTCTCTGTACAATGGAATATTATGCAACCTTATAAAGGAAGGAGATTCTGACACATGCTAAAACATGGATGAATCTTGAGGACATTTTGCTAAGTGAAACAAGCCAGTCACAAAAGGACAAATATTGTCATGATTCCACTGAAATGAAGTGCCTAGAGGTTTGACAACATTGATGGTGCTGGTTTGACAACACTGTAAATGTACTTAATGCCACAGAACTGTATACTTAAAAATGATTAAATTGTAAATTTTATATGTTATATATTTTACTGCGAAAAAAGAATAACTGCAACTTTTCACCAAAACCGACTCTGTTTTTTTATTCAAGTCCATAAAAATAATAATACTGTGTTTTAAAAATGTATGTTTTTGGCTGGGCATGATGGTTCACCCCTGTAATCCCAGCACTTTGGGAGGCTGAGGCAGATAGATCACTTGAGGTCAGGAATTCAAGACCAGCTTGGCCAACATGGCAAAACTTTGTCTCTACTAAAAAGACACAAAAATTGGCCAGGCATGGTAGTGCATGCCTGTAGTCCCAGCTGAGGGACTGAGGCAAGAGAATTGCTTGAACCCAGGAGGTACAGGATGCAGTGAGCTGAGACAGTGTCACTGCACTCCAGCCTTGGAGACAGAGTGAGTCTCCATCTAAAAACAAACAAACAAAAAAGCAAAATGTATGTTTTCTCCAATATGTATGTTTTAAAACAGAAAACCAAGAATATATTTTAGTACATAGGTCAAAAAAATATAGAGAGAAAGTTACTGTTTTACACAGGTTACTCTAGGTTAACATTTTTTAAAAAAAGTTAACAGAAAACTCTCAAAGAAAAGAGAAATAGGCAGCATTTTATATGGGATTATACATATTATGGAATTTAGGAACCAGATATTCACAGTACTCAGAATTAATTAATCAGATTAATAAACACACATATGAAAATTATTTGCCTGGCCCTTTACCTTCCTAGTTTGCCCTCAAATGTTCAGGAAACAGACAGGGAGGGAAATGTCACATCAAGTAACTGGTAACAACCTCACAGTAGCTTAACAGAATTAGAACAATTTGGTGAGCAACAGCTAAGTATTTGGGGGAAGGTAGTGAACCTAGTCTACATTGATTTTTAATATTCCTAGTAAGCAGTTTGAGAGTTTCCCAAAGTTACCTTAAACATTTCCAGGAGGATTTCCTTGCTGACTTCTAGTCTTTCAAAAGGTTGCTTTTCTTTTATGATGGCTTTACAGATGTTCTCCAGGGCTGACAATTCTGTGCTGGACACTGCTCTAAAAAGGAAGAGCACAGAATCGACATCGACCTTCCGGACATGACGCATTGCCTCTTTCCTTTGTCCTGAAGCCTCATCAGTGACATATTTTCTAACTTGAATCTGGTATCTTATTGTTTCAGGACTTCAGAAAGTCAAACTTCATACAGTTGCTACTCCTGGGTCTCAAAGAGGGAGACTGGGGCATCAACAGCTGCCACAACCTGCCTCATTTCTTCTCCACTGCAAGGTGAGCAGGAAACCCTGATAGAAGACGCCAGGTGGACTGTGAGTTCCTCGGAGGCCTGCTCTTCTGTGCTGTCTTCCTTATCCTTCACACATTTTGGTTTTGCTCAGCAGCCAGAAGGAATGCTCATCATGTCCCTGCCCTCACTGGCCATGGAACCAAGGCTGGGAAAGGTGTGTACTGCAAAGTTGTGGTGCTCCAGCAGCACTCAGCCTCCACTATGCTCGGACTGACTTTCTTTCGGTCACCCCTTAGTCAGTGCTCACTCCCTCCTGCCACACCGGCTTCCTTGCTACTCCTCAAACAAGGCACACATATCCCCACCCCAGGACAGTCCCTCAGAGGCCTGGAACCTTCTCCCTGCAGATGTCATAAGTACCCCCATCCTCAGGGCTTGCTCCATCTCTCCACTCCACTGTCTGCATCAATGGCACTTGCCCCTTCCTGCCCACCTGTCTGTCATGGCACACACCTCCCACACCTGGCTGACATTCCTATGCTCATCACCACCTGGCAGCAGATGGCTGCTCAGGCATTTGCTATCTTCCCCCAACCAGACTGTTAGCACCAAAAGGACAGACTGATTCCTTCACTGCTGAATCACCAGCACCAAGCACAAAGCACACAGCAGGCAGCAAAAACATCTTGTTGAACGAAAACTGGTAACAAGAGATGAACTGGATGTGACACTGTGACACACTAAGAAACACATTTGGTCTTCATCCAAGTTTCTGGCACAGAGTTTTTAAGATCCTAAAATCTCCGGAGTGATACAAGTGTCTTTTGTGTGCTAATGAAATGACTGATGGCTAGGTCCCCTAAGTAGCTTCAAAATGGGAACTGGTCACTAGAAAGACCAAGGCAGGATTAAAGGGTTGGGACTTTCAGTGTCCCCACCTGCCTCCTTCAGGGAGAAAAGAGGGGTTAGAGATAGGATTATCACCAATGGTCAATGATTTAATCAATTGTGCCTCTATAATGAAACCTCCATAAAAATCCTTAAACAATGAGATTCAGAGAGCTTCCAGGTTGTTGAATACATCCAGGTGTTTGGGGCATAGCACCCAGAGATGCATGAAATCTCTGTGCCCCTCCCACACACCTCACCATAAGGATCTCTTCCATCAGGCTGTTCATCTCTATCCTTTGTAACATCCGTATAGTAAACCGGTAAGGTAAGTAAACTGCCTCCTTGAGTTCTGTGAGCCATTCTAGCAAATTATTGAACCCAAGGATGGGGTCATGGGAACCCCCAATTTGTAGCCTGTAGGTCAAAAGTATGGAAGGCCCAGACTTCCAGCTGGTATCTGAATTGGGGGCAGTCTTGGGAGACTGAGCCCTTGCCCTGGGTAACCTGCATTAACTCAGGGTAGATAGTGTCAGAATTGAGTTCAATCATTAGACACCTAGTCGGTATCTAGAGAGTTGGAGCCTGGCTGTTGATGTGGAAAAAAACCCACACCTTTGAGATCAGAAGTGTTGTAGGTAAACACAGTTTATGGTTGTGAGTAACAGTGGTTCAGTCTGTAAGCAGCAGCTACAAAGCATTGGGTACTTGGTTGGGGAGGTTATTAAGCGGTGTGCAGGAGAAGGTAAAGATAAAATGCACCATAGTTATTCAGGCCAGAGATGTCATGGGGCTAAGTTAAGGCAGAAGTGAGAAGGAGAGCAGGGCGGGAGAACTATTTAGGAGATAAAATTGGCAGAATTGGACGAAAACAGCTGGATGGCAGGTTGGTGGTGAGGAGTAGGGAGGAAGTAAAAGGATCAGAGGTTTCAGTTTTGGCAGCTCGAGGTACTCTTAAGAGCTATGAAGAATTCACAGCAGGAGGTGGATGGGGCTGGCTGTTTGCTAATGAGTCAAGCACAGGTCTACGGAATGTGAGGCCTCTGTGAACCATCCCTTTCTGGCATTCAACTGTGTGAGATGTTTGGCTGAGGTTAATGGTACCCTTGATTATCATGGAGCAAATTAAACTAAATTCTCTCTAGGAATTAAGCTTTCAATTCTGGTCTTAATTAATACCATGCTCTAGCAAGTACAAGATTAGATAAATAGCATATCATATTCTTCTGGGGACAAAAAAGAAAACAATTTTTGAAGTGTCTCTTGAATCTAAACTAGATTTAACTAAAAATAACTTTTAGTTAAATGGTTTAGACCATTTCTAAACTTTTCAAAATTGGTCAGCCAATCCATAATCATATTATGCAATACAGTTGACCCTTGAACAACAAAGGCTAGAACTGCATGGGTCCACTTACATGTGGATTTTCTTCTGCCTCTGCCACCCCTGAGACAGCAAGACCAACCCCTCTACTTCCTCACCAGCCTATTCAACATGAAGATGAAGAACTTTATGATGATCCACTTCCACCCTGAATGGTAAATATATTTCCTCTTATGATTTTCTTAATATCTCTGTTCTCTAGCTTATTTTAAGAATATAGTATACAATACATAAAACATACAAAGTATGTGGTACTCAGCTGTTCATGTTTTCATTAAGGCTTCTAGCTAACAACAGGTTATTAGTAGTTAAGTTCAGGGGGGAGTCACAAGTTGCACTCGGATTTTCAACTGCATGGGTGCCATTGCCCATAACCCCACATTATGTAAGGCCCAATAGTATATAGCTACTAAGCTAGTATGTAACCATTACAAAACAATAAAATAGAAACAAATGCATTCAGAAGCCGGTGTTCAGTGTGTTACCTGTCTTCAATGAACATGTCATAATAAAATCCATTTTCAATGGGCGGACCGTAGCACAGGTGACCTCCATAGTAAAGCTCCATGGCCTCCCCAAGAATGTGAGCACTGGAGTGCCAGTAAACCTGCATGGAATGGACAGAGAGGCCATTAGCTACCAAAAGTATGACAATGGAAAATCAGTAGTAAAATGACATAAACAAGTAGAAAATTTTAAGGAGATAAATGGCAAGACAAAGGGCAGCAACATCAATTTGAAAGAAAAATCTTCAATGCCCACTAAGAGAATGCTCTCTGAGCCCTCCCTTAAATTCCACCAGAGCCACTTGCTCAGTGCCAGTGTGAAGCTGCTCTGCTGAGAGTGGCAGATAAAGCTCGGCTACAACCCCATAACCTCTGTGCACGTCAGCCACAAAGGATGAACACCGAGCGAAGCAGCTGCGTGCAAACCTGATTGAAGCCGAGTGGGAGGAAGACTGAGGAGTGCCAGATGCTAGCTCTCTTCCTTTTTCTCCAGGAGCACCCTCTCTGAGCTGGACACAGAGCACTGAAGTGTTCATGACACCACTAGAGTTAACAAGATTTTGCATCTCTACAGCAGTCTTCACGTGCTGAAGAGCATGTGACTGCGGAAGTTTGAAAGATGGCTCAGGAAGAAAAAAGTGTTGCCAGGGAACGTCTGTTGGCTGCCTAAGACCCCTGAGAAGTATGTATACATGGGTTAATTAACCACAGTCCAAAGCCTAGTTGTCAGTCCTCCAAGTTCAAAAAGTTGGTATGGTTTTGAGCTCCCAAGGAATTCATTTTAGTTTATGGATAAAAGGAAACTAACCAAGGTCCCCAAATAAATATAGGTACCAAAGGAGTAAGATGATTCAAGTCATCTGTCAGCAATTTCCTTCCTTTTATTGAATAGAAAGGAAATTACAATTAAAAAGCTGTTTGATAAAATGAATCAGAGCAGAAGTAGTTAGATGATGGAGCAGTTATACGCAATCCCAGCTCACAGCAATAGGCTGGGATATGATTTGCAGACAGACCCACAGAGTCAGTCCTTAGGGCAGATTCTCCTTTGGATGCTGCTAGGATGGCAGGCTGACTGCTAGCATCAGCCTGAATCTCCCACTGTGTTATGTGCTGAGAACACAATAGTGAAATAAACAGACACAGTCACGGCCCCCATACAGTTACAGCCTATTGGGGAAGACATGGGCAATGAACAAACCTGCAAGTGCATAATTATAAGACGTGAAGGGTATTTAAAAGGAGGTGAAAAGGGCTCTGTAATAAAGAAAAATGGTGAGCATCCTACATTTACAGGGACTCGGGAAGGCTTGTGTGCCTAACATGCAGGGGATGGGACAAAGCGTAGCTTGAGAAAGGAAGAGCCTGAGACCATGCAGGCCTGGGGAAGGAGTTCCCATTTTACTCCAAATGCAATGGGATGCATTCAAGAGTTTTAAGCAAAAAATCATTAAATTTACATTTGCACACATCATTTGATAGCTCAATGGGAATGGATTTGGAGGGCCAAAACAGCAAGTAGGCAGTTTCTTGGGTAGTGTTCTAACAAGGTGAGTGCAGATTCTCAGGCAGTGGCAATGGAGAGAGACGTGGACAGATTCTAGATATGTCAGGAAGTCAAATCTACTGGGCTTACCCCTCACTGGAGATTAGAGTTGAGGAATGGGGAATAATCACACATAATCTCCAAGGTTCTAGGTTGAGAAACCGGTTATGTGGTGGAGTAGTGCACTGACTTAGGCAAAGAGGGAAGAAATACGTTTTGGGGTTAAAATAAAAAATTTCATGTTGAATGTACTGAAAATTCTTGTACAATATCTAAGTGTAGGTATCACATAGGCAGTAGTGCATAAAAACTGAGGCACGGCTAGCTATAGCTGGAGAGTTGTGAATTTAGTCTAGAGTACTGAACTTTCTGAAAATCACTTTTAAACATGGTTTTATTAACAGTGTACTCTTTAGATATTTAATGGTTATACTTTGCATGTTTTAAACAAAATTATAACATGGTTCTTATAGTTTAGATTAAGAAATTTAGCATAAGCCTTGTAATTACTGTAACCTAAGCTAATCGTAAGTTGGGTTTTATGGAGATAATGGAGCTTGAAGAGTGACTGCAATGTTAAGGGGACAATGTATGTCAGAAATCATATCACATGCATATGTGAAAATGTGGTATTTGTTTTATAGAAAATTATATTAAGCATTTAAGGATATTTGAGTCTTGTAATTTCTTCCAATTCTCCTGTATATGTTATAGACTCATTTTTAACAGCCTATTAACAATTCAAACACACACTGATTTAATAACCAAAGCATTCTAACTTAAGGAAACAATTATTGTAAGAAATGATAAGGCTTGGCACAGTGGCTCACATCTGTAATCCTAGCATTTTGGGAGGCCGAGGCAGGCATATTGCTTGCGCCCAGGGGTTTGAGACCAGCCCTGGCAACATAGCAAAACCCTGTCTCTACAGAAAATACAAAAAATTAGCTGAGTATGGTGGGGCACACCTGTAGGCCCAGATAGCTGGGACAGTGAGGTGGAAGGATCACCTGGGCCAGGGGAGGTCAAGGCTGCAATGAGCCATGATTGTACCACTGCACTCCAGCCTGAGCAACATAGTAAGATGGGGGGGGGGGGGAACGGGAGGGGAGGGGGGGGAAGAAGGAACGAAAAATATAGGCTACTTTAAAAACTGATATGTATTCACGCCACAAACATTAGACATCAAAATTCAAATTTTAAATCTCAGAAACCCGAAAAAAACTCAGCGTTCTTGACTTCAATATGTAGCTTCTTACATAATGTAGTTTACAGCATAAGCACCCAAAGTTTGACCAACTGATTTTTAAATACTCACAGCTTGAGCTTCCTCGTTATCAAATGTAAGCAACTCTAGAGAAGAGTCCCCTTCCAATGGGCGGTCCAGGTCCCACAATCCACCATTTACTTTGGCTATTACTGTGTTTTCAGCCAGTTCCTGACTAGGAGAGAAAAATCACTTGGGAGTTAACCTTATCATTGCCACAGTGATTCTTTAAAATTAAAAGAATTTCTAGGGTTTTTTTTTTAAGTGGATAGAAAGTACAAATGTAAGCTAACAGGACAGATACTTTTTGTTTTGTAACATTTATTTTATGTAGAAAAGTAATATACATTCACTGTAAAAAAAAAAACACATGGAAAACTGAGAAAGCACACAGGATAAAATAAAAATCACATATAAATATCAGAAATCACTACTCATAACATTTTGGTACATTTCTATTCAGTGGTTCTTCTACCTCCAACCAGCCCACCCACACATATGTGGTGTCTTTAAAAGCAGCTGCCAACATAATTGTATAGCTTGTGTCCTCTCTGTCATGCCTCAGATAGCCTTCCAAAGCAGTCTGGAAGTACCGTTTTATTAATGAAGCCTCCACTGCTGCACGCTGAGGTAGCCTAACTTTTGCTCTCATAGAGTATACCACAGACATCTGTACACAGGCATCTTGTGACTTCTGTGACTGCTTTGGGGGAATACAACCACAGAATTGAAATTACTAGATCAAAGGGGATGTACCTTTGAAAGATTTCTGATAAATGTCATTTGAATGCATCACTTCCATGGACCCTGATTTTTAAAATCTTTAGTCACTGTGACATTGAATATTGTTGTTTTGATTTAATTATTAAATTTGTTTCAGGCTTACAAGCTATTTTTACCTTTATGAACTATTTACTTCCTTTGCCTATTTTGGTTTTTTTTGTTTTTTTTTTTTTGAGACGGAGTCTCATTCTGTTGCCCAGGCTGGAGTGCAGTGGCGCAATTTCAGCTCACTGCAACCTCCATCTCCCAGGTTCAAGCCATTCTCCTGCCTCAGCCTCCCCACTAGCTGGGATTACAGGTGTGCACCTCCATGCCCAGCTAATTTTTGTATTTTTAATAGAGATGGGGTTTCACCATGTTGGCCAGGATGGTCTTCTAGTGAGTTGCTGACCTCTTTCTCTTATTTTGTGTATCTTTTAAATAACATTTATTGTTTGAAAATTGTTGACAAAATTAAAACTTTTTTTAAATAAGGTAGACCAATTTTTAACAGCCTATTAACAATGTATTTCAAACACACGTAAATTTAGTAACTCAAGCATTCTAACTTAAGGAAACAATTACTGTAAGAAATTATAAGGCTGGGCACAGTGGCTCACACATGTAGTCCTAACACTCTGGGAGGCCAAAAGTTAAGAAAGGAAACCTGGAAAGCACAGAAAACACAAAGAAAAAAATCACCTATAATTCCATCACCAAGAAATTACCATTGATGCTTTGTTTATATCTTTCCATGTTATTTAGTACATAGGAATAACAATGTTTAATAGTATCAGAATTGTTATTTTATAACCTACTTCTTAAACTTAACAATAAATCACAGCATTTTCCCTAAAAGGAGATAGACTTTTAAAACATGATAGTTAATAGTCACAGAGGAACCAGTATTTGCCAGGCATTTTAATTATTTTTATAGGTACTTTGGAGGGCGAGTAGCAATGAAAAATAATGCTGCAATGAACATTCTCAAACATATATCTTACTCAATTATTTTCTCGGGAAAAATTCTGGAAGTAAAACTGCTAGGTCCAGGGAAATGCATTTTTAGTCATTTCTGTCAGAATATATTGCAAAATTTTCCTACCAGCAGAGTTAAAAGAGTATCTTGTCTTTGAGTTCTCATAATGTTAGGTACTATTAAACTGTATCAACTCGACAATGTAATTTTGGTTTTTTGAGACAGAGTCTTGCTCTGTCACCCAGGCTGGAGTACGATGGCACGATGTTGGCTCACTGCAACCTCTGCCTCCCAGGTTCAAGTGATTCTTCAGACTCAACCTCCCAAGTAGCTGGGATTACAGGCACATGCCACCATATCAAGCTACTTTTTGTATTTGTAGAAGAGACAGGGTTTCACCATGTTGGCCAGGCTGGTCTCAAACTCCTGACCCCAAGTGATCTGCCCACCTCCACCTGCCTCCCAAAGTGCTGGGATTACAGGTGTGAGCCACCACACCCAGCCTACAATGTAATCTTTTAATTTACATTTCTGTGATTAACTCGAGCAGCAATACAGCATTGTTAGAAGGACATAGGTGAAAGGCCAACCTGGGTTTAAATACTGGATAATTTACTCAGCTTCTCTAAGGCTCAGTTTTCTTATCTATAAAATGGGGATGATAGGATCTTCCTCATACATTTATACTCAGGATTATGTCATGTGTACATATGATAACAGGAACTTAATAAATGTTAGATGTTATTAAGTAAAACTTTCTTTTCATTTTTACTGGCTGTCATAGATGGCTATGTGTTCCACAAACCGATTCTGCCCCTCTTCCAGAGTTTTCCAGCCTTCCTTGCAGCTAGATGTGGCCACGTGGCCAAGTTTGGAGCCAATGGATAGAAGCAGAAGTCACGTGTGACACTTCCGTGTCTCATCATTAAGACAGTAGAGGCCACTTCTCCATCCTCTCTTCACCTTCTAGAGATGGGAACCCATGTGCTGTTCTTTCTTGACCATGTAAACAAGGGCAATATTGTACCAGACAGCTCAGCAACCAGATGGGAGAAATTTGGGTCCCCAAATGACTGTATGGAGAAGTGTCACCCAGTCAACCTGGACCACCCACGTCTAGACTGCTATGTGAAAAAGGGACTTTGGCCATATTCAAGCCACTGAGTTTTTTGTGATGTCTTTGTTGTAGCAGCTTAGTATTTATCTTAGGTAATACAGAAATAAGGACCTGGAAGTAAAAAACCAAAACATGTGGCACTGGCTTAGCAGACTGGCAGTGTAACAAGGAAACAGATTCTAAGATATGGAAAGCCAATAACCTTTGTCATAGTATAACAAAATATTTTGTGATGTGGCAAGGAAAATGGCTTCAGCCAGGCTAAAATGTAATGGCTTCTCAGGCTCACAGGCTACGTGCAGGCTCGCAGGCTACGTGATAAGGCATTACGATTAATCAGGCCAATGCCAGGTGCAGACACCAGCCTCATTTCAATGGAATTCAAGAACTCACTGCTCAGGGTCACACGGACCCTGAGAAGAAATCCCCTTGTCTCTAGCTGCTGGCCTTGGCTTCTGAACAAACTGCTTGCTTACTGATATTGGGAGTTTTCACTGTCTCTAACTGCTGAGCTTGGCTTCTGTACAAACTGTCTGCTTGCAAAGATCCCCAGTTCCCCCCCACCCCGGAAAATCCCCAGCCCCCCAAAAGTGTTGTTTAGCATAAAAGCCCAGTTCTCCCTCAACTCGGGACCACGGGTTGGAGAGACATGAGTCCTCCGTGGTCGCTGGCAATAAAGACCCTGCAATTCGTCATACTTTTGTCTTGGTGCTTATCTTCTTATCTCGCTAAAAATACAATAATTTGATAAAACTTGCAGGCAAACCATGTGTCACAGTGCTTATAGCATACAAGAAAGCAGATATAAAAGGGGAGAGTGTTAGTATACCCTGGGTAACTCTTTTTGCTTTCAGCATGAAGCTACCAGAATGAGCTATCTCAGATGAAAACAATCTAGTTTGCAAGTAAAGATGGAAGGGATAGGGAGGCTCCCTCTGCATGTGTCCTGTAATTCAATTGACTAAAAGTTCAGAAATGTGGGACTATGCAAGATTTTGGAAAGACAATCTTCTTTCCCAAACAGCAGGAGGGACAGGCACTGACAGCCCTTCTGAAAGGCCACACATAAATACAGACAACAGAGGCCAGTGGAACTGCAAGGGTAAGAGAACAAGAGTGCCTCCCTCCCACAAGCCTGTCGCTTCATATGACCTCAGTCCATTAAACAAGGAGAGATGAATGAGCCAAAAACAAAAGCCATGAAACAACAGGGTGAGAAGTCTCTGTCCAGAAGATTCTTTAAGTGAGATTACTTTCATGTAGAACTGATTAGCTGCGAACAGACCAGAAGCCTGCTACGGTTAACTGATCGTGGAAATTATATTGCCAAACAAATTATAAGCCCAGCTCACAAATATCTGTGACTATGTGATCCTTAAAGGAACCCTCAGGTCCCAAGTGTGCACCATAGAACTGAGCTGTGCAAACTGCAGACCCCAAGAGGACAAACTGTCCTGCACTTTAGGTGTGACAAATGAGGGTAATAGACAACTGTGAATTTCCCAAAGAGCAAACTCGGGGCCCATGGAGGACCATGGAAAAGACAGCTGCTTCCAGAGAACAAAGGATGAACAGGCAGGTTGACACAAGCACTAACCGCTGCCAGGCTGTGGGGCTCCACAGCCGCTTCAAGCAGAATCTGATGACTTCTCTAAACCACTGTCTGCCACATTTCTCCTCCTTTTTTTTTTCCAAACACATATTTTGTGATTGTCTTCTGTATACTGTATACATTTGTAGTGTGAGCAGACTTGTCTATTAGTTCGTTTGTTGCTAGAATACAAGTGGTCAGCCTGACGGGAAGTGTTCTGTACATCACTTGGAAATCCCAGGCTTTGATCTATGGCACTTAAAGAGTTGATTCACTTGGGGAGTGAGTGTGTCAGATGTTGAAGAAGAGTCCCCACAGATATCGGGATGTCAAAGGGACAGTCTGTGGCAGACTCCCTGTTGTTCCATAAACCATTCTTCTCTTTCATGATGTGAATGCTTTAGCTGGACATGTGGCTGGGCAGCCAATGGAGCTATATTCCCATTCTCTCTTACAGCCAGGCATGGCCATGTGACTAAATGTGAGCTAACAGGATGGAAGTAGAAATTGAAGAGAGCCACTATGGGGTCTTGGCCTCAAAGCATCATTGTTCCGCAGTTTGTCTTCCTCCTGACTGCAGGCAGGCCCATGCATGGACCCAGCTTCTACCACTAGACACAAACAAATCCTACCTAGGTGACAGCAGATCAACAAAATGGAAGGAAGCTGGGTCCATAAATAACTGCATGGACCAGAAATGTCCACCAAGATGGACTGGTCACTTCTAGACCATAAGCTTGCATCAGAAGCTCCTGGAAGGCTCATAAAAACACAGATGGCTGATCAATTCAGGGGGTTTGAGGTGGGGCCCCCAAATTTGTTTTTTGCTTTTTGTTTTGACAGAGTCTCCCTGTCACCCAGGCTGGAGTGCAATGGTGCGATCTTGCCTCACTGCAACCTCCACCTCCTGCGTTCAAGCAATTCTCCTACCTCAGCCTCCCAAGTACCTGGGATTACAGGCACCCGCCACCACGTCCAGCTAAATTTTTTGTACTTTTAGTAGTGATGGGGTTTCGTCATGTTGGCCAGGCTGGACTCGAACTCCTGACCTCAGGTGATTCACCAGCCTTGGCTGCCCAAAGTGCTGGGATTATGGGCGTGAGCCACCACACCCGGCCAAATGTGCTTTTCTAAGAAGTTTCCAGATGCCCATGCTGCTTGGTCTGGGGACTATACTTTGAGAAATACTGTCCTAACACATTTAACATGCAACCTGACTCTCCATGAGAAAACAAACTTATTCGTGCCTCAAAACCTATTTTTTCCTAGCACATCATTTCTCCTGGAAAACATGAAAACAGGTTGGGAGAGCATTTTACAATATAATAGGATGAGTCAGAAATACAATCTTAGCCACTGTTTTCAAAAAAAATCTGAGAATTTCAATTGTTGAAGCAGTTTGCTTTTTAAATGATAAACATTTATTTACATGGCATTAAATACAATTGTATAGAAGCTATATAACTGTATTTATATAATAGCTCCTATACAATTGTATTTAACACTAGGAATTAACATTAGTCAAAACAACGTAACTTCACTAATGTATCTAATTTCTAGAAAGGTCAAAGGAATTTTCCAGTATTGATAATAACACATGTACCTTCAGTCTATAATTAAAAGACCTGTAAAAACTCATGGAAATTATTTGATTAATGAATAAAGTCACCGTAAAATGGCCTGTCAAGAATTATAGATTTTTTTTCTCTCCTATATATTTTTATTAGAACAAGAAATCACTGTGTCCTGATATTCAACTACTTATTTAAATGGCCTTTGGAGAAGACAGAGGAAAAAAAAATAATTGCATTTAATTTATTCAACTGAATAAGAAAAAATATATATTTTAGCTGATACGGTTTGGCTGTGTGCCTACCCAAACCTCATCTTGAACTGTACTTCCCCAAATATGGGAGATAACTGAATCATGGGGGTAGTTACCTCCATGCTGTTCTTTGATAGTGAGTGCATTCTCACAAGATCTGATGGTTTTATAAGGGGTTTTCCCCCAACTTTGCTCCGCACTTCTCCTTGCTGCCGCCATGTGAAGGACAAACTTGCTTCCCCTTCTGCCATGATTGTAAGTTTCCTGAGGCCTCCCCAGCCCTGCTGAACTGTGAGTCAATTAAATCTTTTTCCTTTATAAATACTGTCTCAGGTATGTCCTTTCAGCAGCATGAGAATGGACTAATATTTTAGTGGTCCCTAAGAAAACATTTTCACCAGACTCCAGTGTAATTATTTAATATTGAATATCTTTCCACACTATAGTTTACCTAATTTCAGCAGCCACTTGGTAAGGCGTTGTTTTCCAGACTTCCCCTTCCACTGTTTGCCCATTGGCCACTCTTACTGTGATCACATTGCTTCTATCTCCCTTTTTTCCATAAATGGAAAGTAAGAGCTGATGGTCTTTCTTCAATATTTCAAAAAGATTCAATCTTTCATTTATGAAACTTGGTTGATGTTTCACCTGAAAATTATTAGAACACAATGAGATTAATATATACAGCCGACTATTTTCTAGCTGCCCAGCTCTGAATCAGCTCTGACCCCTCACTGCTTTCCCAGCATACCACAGGTCTAGCCTCTATCACTCTACAGATGATCCCAAACTTACTACAGTTTTAATTATGGTTTTTCTTTTTTTCTTTTTCTTTTTTTGACAAGGAGTCTCACTTTCTCGCCCAGGCTGGAGTGCAGTGGCGCGATCTCGGCTCACTGCAACCTCCACCTCCCAGGTTCAAGTGATTCTCCTGCCTCAGCCTCCCAGGTAGCTTGGGGCTACAGGCACACACCACCACACCCAGCTAATTTTTTTTTTTTTTTTTTTTTAAATATTTTCGGTAGAGACGGAGTTTCACCATGTTGGTCAGGATGGTCTCGATCTCTTGACCTGGTGATCCACCAGCCTCGGCCTCCCAAAGTGCCGTGATTACAGGCATGAGCCAACACGCCCAGCCATTTTTTGTTGTTGTTTTGAGACAGTCTTGCTTTGTTGCCCAGGCTGAAGTGCAGTGGTGTGAAGTCAGCTCACTGGCGCCTCTGCCTCACAGGTTCAAGTGATTTTCCTGCCTGAGCCTCCCAAGTAGCTGGGATTACAGGCACGTGCCACCCCACCCAGCTTATTTTTGTATCTGTAGTAGAGATAGGGTTTTGCCATGTTGACCAGGCTGGAACTCCTGACCTCAAGTGATCCACCTGCCTTGGCCTCCCAGAGTGCTGGGATTACAGGCGTGAGTCATCACACCCAGCCATGACTTTTCAACTTCAATGATGTTGTAAAAGTAATATTCATTCAGTAGAAACTGTACTCTGAGTATCCATACAACCATTCAGTTTTTCACTCAGTAGAGATATTCAACACTTCCTAATAAAACAGGCTTTGTATTAGAGGATTTTGCCCAACTGTAAGCTAATGTAAGTAGCTTACGCCTGTAATCCCAGCACTTTGGGAGCAGAGGCGGGCGGATCACCAGGTCAGGAGTTTGAGACTAGACTGGCCCAACATGGTGAAACCCTCGTCTCTACAAAAAATACAAAAATTAGCTGGGCGTGGTGGCGGGCGCCTGTAATCCCAGCTACTCGGGAAGCACTTTTAAGGTAGGCTAGGCTAAGCTATGATGATCAGTAGCTTAGATGTATTAAATACATTTTTAACTCACATTGGGTTTATTGGGACTTAACCACACGGTAAGACCAGAAGCGTATGTACTTCCCAACTCCAAAAAACTCCTCTCTGCTTATCTAATTTCTCCTTAGCTCTAAAGGTCCACCTCAAAGCCCGCCTCTTCTACCTACTTCACCCACCGGCACCTCCCTTTTCCACTGTTTACAGAACGTGTACAGTCACACATTACAGCATTTACTTGTACACTGTCGTATTGTTCTCTAGTTGATGTCCTGAGTCTGTCTGAACTCCTCAACCAGACTGGTATCTTTGGGCCCAGGTATTCCTCCTTCATTCCTAGCAAATGTTGATGCCAGATAAAATACTTTCTGGTTGTTTTTATGATTTATACACAAAAGCAAAGTAGCTAGTTTCCTGAATAAAAGGAAAAAAAAGAGTTCTGCTTACATAACTTAAATAGATTAAATACAGGTGTTTATTAAATATGGGCAGCTCATTTCCGGAAACATCTCAAATTTAAGGCTTGAAAAGTTTTAAATACACTAATATAACCCAAATAATTTGATCAGTAATTTTTGTTAGAAATCCTGAGTAATTAACTATACACCACATATTTGAAATTACAGGTCGTATTTTATATTGTTTCCATAGCAACAATTTACCTCGCTGTCGGGCTCACTTTCCTTCATTTTCTTCTTTTTCATGTCCTTTTCTTGGCTTTGACTAGAAGGAAGCTGAAAGATAAATTATAAATGACTCACATCAATAACAAAAAAAAAAAGCAACACATCTTAAGAAGAAAAGAGCCATGCCAGCAGGCTGAAAGTGCCCATGTTTAAAGGTTCACAGCTGGCTCTCCTAACCACCACCTACAACTCTCAATGGACAAGTCATTTTCCAGGGTTCAGTCCTTCCTGTCTGTGCATTTCATTCACACTGTTGCTAATCATATTTAATATACTTTGCTCTTGAAAAATTTTTGTCCTGAACTTTAAACAAACAATGTGGCTGGAAAATGTGTGGTTGCTGCCTGCCACTTCAAATGCACTATTTCATGAAGATGTTGCTAGTTCACCACAGCTGTCTCTCCTAAAGGACTACAGAACATCTCACAGCCTGAGAAGCTTCAGGACTCAGAACGTTTATGATGTTAAAAGAAGATAATTTATCCTTTTGAAAATCATAAAAATACTGTATTAAATAACAATGCTGGCCGGCCGTGGTGGGTCACGCCTGTAATCCCAGCACTTTGGGAGCAGAGGCGGGCGGATCACCAGGTCAGGAGTTCGAGACCAGACTGGCCCAACATGGTGAAACCCTCGTCTCTACAAAAAATACAAAAATTAGCCAGGCGTGGTGGCGGGCGCCTGTAATCCCAGCTACTCGGGAAGCTGAGGCAGGAGAATCGTTTGAACCCGAGAGGCGGAGGCTGCAGTGAGCAGAGATCGTGCCACTGCACTCCAGCCTGGGCGACAGCGAGAGGCTCTGTCTCAAAAAAAATCAAAACAAAACAAAAACAATGTTAAATATATAGGTATCCTCTCAAGATAGGCCACCAAAACAAGGGCACAAAAAGCTAAAACTTCTCATCCAAAAAAACCCACCAACAACAAAAAAGAACCAGAGGGGATGAAAGAGTTTACAAAGGCAGCTGTCTTTCTGCCCAAGGAAAGAATAATGAGTTTTAAACACTCCAGCATTTTTTCAAACAAATGAAAACACCATTTCTGCTACTGAAAAAGATGTGTGGCAGGCTCTCTAACGGACGAGTTGAGAAATCAACAGCAAATTGGTCGACTGCTGGAAATCCAGCGGGTCCCCAGCCCGCACGGGAGCACAGGGCAGGGCAAGGCAGGGCAGGCCAAGGCAGGGCCGGCCAGCCGCAGGGCACTGGGCGGGCACTGGGCGGGCACTGGGCGGACACTCCCCCAGGGCGCCCCCGCACCTGTCCCCGGAGTTGCAAACCGCTCGGTGCGCACCATCTCCGCCCGCCCGGCCCGCGTCCTCTCCTGCGTCCTCTCCCGCGTCCCCGCCCGGGTCCCCGCCGCCCGGTTACCTGCGCGCGGGCCCCCGAGCGCCCGGCCTCCTCCTGCGCCACCGCCCGCGCCGCGCTCCTCAGCGTGGCCTGGCGGCTCAGCTCCTCGGCCAGGCACAGCCGCAGGCGGCACAGGCGGTGGCGCAGGTCGTGGTTCTCGGCCCGGAGCTGCGCCACCTCCCGCGTGAGGAATGGCTCCTCCGCCTGGCCGCGGTCGGGCGCGTTCAGCTGCTCGTCCCTCAGGCGCTGGACCTCCGCCCACAGCCAGCGGATGTCTTCCTCCTGCCGCTCCAGGCGCGACGCCACGGCCTCCGCCTCCAGGGCCTCAGCCGCCATCGCGCGCGCCTCCCTCAGGCACCGACGCCGAGCGGGGTGCCCGCGAATGCGACGAGGGCGGCGAGGGCGACGCGCCGACTCAGCGCCTCAGCACAGGGCAGAAAACTGGACGCCCGGAAGGGGCGGGGCGATGGTGCGGGGGCGGGCGATGGGATGGGGGCGGAGCCGAGGCCAGACAAGTTGCAGGGGCGGGGAGCTGGGCGGAGAGGGGCGGGGAGCTGGGCGGAGAGGGGCGGGGAGCTGGGCGGAGAGGGGCGGGGAGCTGGGCGGAGAGGGGCGGGGCCTGAGGCCAGGCCCACCGTAGGGTTAGGGGCTGTGACTTCTGCCTGGGCAGTAGGGGAATGGGGTCTGAAGGGCCTCCCCTGCCTTTCGAGGTCTATCTAGGGGCTACTGGCAGTAGCCTTTAGTCCGTTGAAACGAAAATCTTCCAAAAACTTGCAAAAGGCCATCATCTGCATTCTCCAAAAAGGCGTCACTCTTTCCCCCTCTTGATTCTGGCAGTCACCATTCTATCATCTTGCAAACAGATTCTAAAAAGTGGCCATTAAAAATGGACTTTCTGGCCTTTCCTGCCAAAATTGCCCATGTGCAGAGGCCGCTCGGCCAGGGTACATAGAAAATCTCAATGAAATCTAAATCTGACCAGCACGAAATTGCTAGCTCCATGAGGCTAGGGCAAATGCCACATGTGTCTTTGTATCCCTCATAACAGTGAACGTGAAATTTCCTGGAACAGGAACACAAATTGATTTTTATCACTATTCTTAGGCTTAAGATGTGACAAATACTGTTCCGAACTCTTTGTAATAGTACTAACTCCTTTAATCCTCATAACAAGAGATACTGTTATATCTGCTTATAGCTGGAGAAATGGAAGCACAGAGACTGTTACTTGACTAACGTCACACAGTCACTACATGACAAAGGTGGAATTCAAACGCAATCTAATGCCAGTTTCTGTGCACTTATCACTATGGTGCCTTTCAACTTTGGCAGAATTTAATAGAACATGTCATATAATGTGATACAGGTAAAAATGGCCAAAGAGTCCTGAAATGAGAGCGCTTAGCTTGAACTGGTGCAGTTTGAAA
The DNA here is from genome assembly GCA_004027715.1 of Plecturocebus donacophilus. NCBI lineage: Eukaryota > Metazoa > Chordata > Mammalia > Primates > Pitheciidae > Plecturocebus > Plecturocebus donacophilus. The sequence goes on from PVKP010009687.1 coordinate 42,950, forward strand.
AAGGGAGAAACTGCTCTGGAAAATAAAGGTTAGGAGGTGTTAGCAAGGAGGAAAGGCAGGTAAATTCCACCCTAGGAGCAGAATCAGTGCAGGAGAAGGAGCAGAGAAGGACAAGCTCATTGGATTAAGCCAAGTGGAATCCCAAACAGCACTCCATGAAGTATGGTACTAACCAATACCACTGTATCTTTCTTAGTCCTTCCTTGGGAAGCAGCTGCATACAGTTACACAGGACCCACTGGCTCCTCATTACTCATTATTCATCATTTCTCAACCCAGTGCCATTGAGATTCTGCTTCTGCCATTCTACCACGACCAACACATTATCAAATGTCATGGACCCACTTAAGCCACCCCAGAATTTCCTTAGGACCCTTTGGAATTTGTCTCTCTTGGGCCTCCGCTCCCAATCCCTAGAGGACCACCAGTCTGCTTCCTGTCACTATAGATCAGTTTGCATTTTCTAGATTTTCTATAAATGGACGCACACAGTATGTCCTCCTTTTGTTCAGCTACTTTCACTCAGCACAATAATTTTGATATTTACCTGTGTTTGTGTGTATCTATCGTTATTTCTGTTGTTTCTTTTTCTGAGTAGTATTCCATTGTATGGATATACTATAATTTGTTTATTCATTTATTGATGGAAAATTTGAGTTATTTCCAGGTTTGGGCTAGGGTCACACAATACCCAGTAAGCCCATTGGGTTTCCAAACTCACGTTGTGGTTATTTTCTCATTCCAGAATGCAGAGTTTGAATAGACATACTCCAAACGGGCAGAATCCCTAGTGTTTCCCTGACCCTCAAACATAAGGCTACTCTGGTAGGAAAGGCCAAGCAAAAACCACTAGAACTTTCTCAACATAAAAAAATAGTAAATCAGAAGCAATACTGCATTTCTGAAGGAATTGCAGAGATTACTGCTGCCCTCAAGAAGTTGAAAGACACAGGGGTGGTGATTCTCATCACATCCCATTTAGCTTACCTTACCATGCCATTCACATTTAGCCTGTATAGAAGATAAATGGATGTTAGGGAATTATAGTAGATTAATATAAATTTAATTAGGTGGTGATTCCAGTTGCAACTGCTCTTCCAGGTATGATTTCATTGGTGGAGTAAATCAGCATAGCCTCTGGCACCTGATATGCACCTACTGAACTAGCTGATGCTTCTTTCTTTATACCTGTTAGTTAAGGGCTATCAAGCACCATTTTATTTCATCTGACAAGGCTGGCAATACATCTTCACAGGGTATCACCTCAAGACAATGTAAACTCTTTAGTTTTATGTGATAATCTAGTCCACAAGGACTTTGATTGCTGCTGCATTCCATAGGACATCATGCTAGTGTCCTATCATTGATGATAGCATGCTGATTTTCCCTGATGAGCAGGAAATAGCAAGTACTGTAGTCACCTTGATAAGGCACATGGAGGTCATAGAGAAGGAGATATATCCTCAAATGTGAAAATTCAGACGGCTGTCACCTCAGTGAAATTTCTAGACATTCAGTACTTCAGAGCATTTAGAGATGTTATTTCCAAGGTTGAGGAAAAATTACTTCTTTTTACTAAAAGGCATAATGCCTAATGGGCTTCTTTGGAGGCAACATACACCTCATTTGGACATATTTTTCTAAACCAATTACTATGTAACGCAAAAGACTGCCAGTGCTAAGTAAGACAGAACCTAAGAAGATTCTGAAATAGGTAATGCTGCTATGCAAGCAACTTTTCTATGTGGCCCGCATGAACAACAGATCTGAAGGTGCTTGAAATGTCTGCAGCAAATAAAAGTCATCCAACCTAGAATGCAGTGGTAACATCTTGGCTTATTGCAACCTCGACCTGCTGGGCTCAAACAATCCTCCCACCTCAGCCTCCTGAGTAGCTGGGACTACAGGTGCATACCACCATTCCCAGCTAGTTTTTAAAATTTTTTGTAGTGATGGGGTCTTGCTATGTTGCCCAGGCTGGTCTTGAACTCCTGGCCTCAAGTGATCTTTCCACCTTGATGTCCCAAAGTGTTGGGACTACAGACATGAGCCACCAGGGCTGGCCTATATAGAACTTTTAATGGATCCTTATGGGTGAATCACAGCATAATCCTTTGGACCTGGGAGAAAAGTATGCCATTCTCTGCAGATAACTATTCTGCTTTTGAGAAGCAGCTTCTGGTTTGCCATTGGGCCATAGTAGAGGTTGAATGCTTCATCAGAGACCATCAAATTACCATGCCACCCAAGTTTCCCTCCATGAATTGAAGGTTATTTGACCTATCAAGCCATAAGGTTGGGTATATACAGCAGCATTCTATCATTAAATAAAAGAGGTATATGCCAGATCAGGCTCAAACAGATTATGTACACGTTTTTGGCATAAACAAGTCACCCAGATGACCACAACTCCTGTGGCCTCATGAAAAGTTTTATACTACCAGTTGGTTGAGGAAGGTAAAATTTGGCCATGATTTACAGATAGTACTGCACTCTTGTGGAGTACAAGCTTCTTGAGGTTGATTCCTGGGACATTTAATTGTTTCCTTGCTTTTTGGTACAATAAAATGTTCCAGGTTCATCTTATACATAAGGAATCTATCATTTCTCCAAGGTGGCCTAGTTCCTTTTAAAGGGAATTAGTCTTTTAAAGGGAATTAGACTCACACAATGTGAGTCCTGGCAGCAGTCCTTGTTTCTAGGACTTTTCTGTATTTAGGATTGCCAGATAAAATATACAGTGCACATTTACACTTGAACTTCAGATAAACAAAAAACAATGTTTATATAAATATGTCCCATGCAATATTTGGGACATATGCTAAAAATTTACTCAAGCAAAAAAGCATTAAATGAGACAAAGAAGGACACAGTGTAATATTAAGTGCCACATTCTACAATGAAAATATAGCAATTGTGAATATCTGTACACCAAATGACACACCCATAATTTGAAAAAAACTACAGAACACTAAAGGAGAAATACAAACACACAAATAAAAGAAAAATAACAAACCACTCTCTGAGTACATTCAAGTGCACACACAAAAAAGTAAGGATGTAAAAGACCCAAACAATATAATTAAAAAGTAGGTATTTTGAATATATTCACATTATGAATATGTATATATAAATATGTATCTCTCTATATAAACTACACCCTGAAAATGGAAGGTGCACCTAAACAAATGTGTAGATTCTTCATATAAGTTAATCATATAGGGCTCAAGAAAGACCTCAGTAGGTTTCATAAAGTAGAAATGTTAGATACAACACTCTCAGACCCAGGTGCAATAAAATTAGAAATTAAAAATAAAACAAAAAACAACAAGAAGGCTTTTCACACGGAAATTTCAAAACTCTTAAGCTTCTCTTTGTTGAAAGGGGAAATAAAAAAGGAAAGTACAGACTTTCTTTAAAATAATAATGAAAATACTACAAATCTATGCAATACATAGATCAGTAGTCAGGAAAAAGTTCATAATTCTAACACCTATATTGGTAAAAACAAAAGGAAATAAATTCTCAATTGAAAAATTGAGAAAAATAACAGCAAAATAAACCAATGACAACATTCTAATAACACTAAATATACATTTCTTCTCCAACCCAGCAATCCCACTTCTAGAAATTTATTCTGAAGATACAAGAATGCAGAAATGCGTATGCACAAAAATTCAATATAAGCGTATTTGTAATTGTAAAGTACCTCATAGGAGATTGGTTGTGTACCTATAGTACACAAACATAATGGAGCATTATGCAGTTGTTAAAAAATAAGAGGTTCTCTGAACTGATATGGAACAATTTCCAGGAGATATTATGAAGCAAAAAAAGTAATGTTCACAAGAGCACATGTAGTATGTTACATGTTTTATAAGAACAAAAGAGAAAATAGAAAATATACATATATCTGCTTACCATCACAAAAAGAAACAGAATATAAATTAGAAAACAATGAATTTGGTTATCTACAAGGAGAAAACCAAGAGATAAAACTATGGATCTATAATTCCTTTCCCCATGAAAGGGCTCCTGGCAGAAAGGCCTGTTTGAGAGCTGAGACATTGTCTTAGTCCATTTGTTTTGCTATAAAGAAACGCCTGAGGCTGGATAATTTGTAAAGAGAAGAGGTGTATTGGGCTCACAGTTCTGCAGGCTATACAAGAAGCATGGCACCAGCATCTGCGTCTGGCAAGGGCTTCAGGAATCTCCCACTCATGGCAGAAGGCAAAGGGGAGCCCACATGTGCAAAGGTCATAGAACAGGAGAGCAGAAGCAAGAGAGAAGGGATGGAGATGCCAGGCTCTTTTCAACAATTAGTTCTTACAGGTGCTAAGAGTCAAAACTCAATCATTACCGTGAGGACGGCACCAAGCCGTTCATGAGGGATCAGTCTCATGACCCAGACACCTCCCACTAGGCCCTACCTGCAACTCTGGGGTGAAATTTCAACATGAGATTTGGAGGGGACAAATTTCCCAACGATATCAGTCATGTAGGTTCAAGATAAGCCTGGAGCACCTTATTTTGCTGGAAATTAAGGAAGCACTCCCCGCAAAAATAGGGAACATGATACAAGGACATAGGAACCAGCTCGAAGGAATCCCACTGGCCAAACCATTTGAACTTCAAAAATAATTGGCTGGGTGTGGTGGCTCACACCTGTAATCCCAGCACTTTGGGAGGCCAAGGTGGGTGGATCATGAGGTCTGGAGATCAAGACCATCTTGGCTAATACGGTGAAGTCCCATCTCTACTAAAATTGCAAAAATTTAGCTTGGCTTGGTGGCACACGCCTATAGTCCCAGCTACTCAGGAGGCTGAGGCAGGATCATCGCTTGAACCTGGGAAGCGGAGGTTGCAGTGAGCCAAGATCACACGACTGCACTCGAGCCTGGGTGACAGAGTGAGACTCCATCACAAAATAATCAGGATAATTAAGTACAGTAATCAATTGTAAACCATTAAAAAATACAGGAACTCACAAGTCCATAGCAATAATAGAAAAAAATGGGCGAGAAGCCAGAGCTCAGTTTATAGTCTAATGCCAAGAACTAAATGGCAAGCACAGAGGTAAATGTGCAATTAGAAAACCAACGCTTTGCCATCTTCATAGTAAAGACAGGATCAGACAAGAATCATCATGCTCAATCTAGGGGACAGTGCTGAAAAGTGGCAGGATACTGGCACGGACATTAAATGTTAACTAAAGGGGGAAACTCCGCAAGAGCAGAGGCAAGGGTCTGAAGCCTCAGCCTGTTCTCATATAAATACAGAATTAGAAACAAATTAGAGATAGAGTTACATAGTTATTCCTATATATAATCATACATAATCATAGCTATTCATATGTAATCATAAATATATACATGTATATAATCATATAATCTTTAGTCTTACTAATAAGGCTGAGGTCAAAAAGTATGGGACTGAAGTAGCATTGGAAAACAGGTGACCCTAAGGCAAGATACTCTAAGCCCTCTGTCACGCCCGCATAAGGGCTCCTGGAGGACGCCTCGGCTGGGCAGCGGAGCCAGCGCTGTGAAAGCGCCCACTGTTTAGGAAGCTAGGGAAGGTGACATCCAAGATGGCCTAGATGTCGCCTTCCTCGGGGGAGTGAGGAGAAAACTCCGCTCCTCCAAGCGCTTGTGGTGGGCCTGACGGCTGTCAGGGACACCGACAGACATCCAGGGACTTAATTGTCTCTATGTGGTGCTGTGCTTCAGTGGTCACGTTCCATGTCTCCTTTCAAGTTCTGCTTCTGCACCTGGTTCCTCTTTTTCTTAGATGATCAGAATTAGTAATAGTAACATAAATCTTAGTTACCTTGTTATTTCTTGACAAGTATGAAAAAAGTGCTGACGCCTTAGGTTTTCTCCTCGCCTCGGCTTCTTCAAAGTCCTGGGCCACCTATCTCCAAGACACATGATTAACATGACCCTATCACTGACCATCCTACTCGCCCTTCCCTCTGCTTTGTTCTCAATAAAAGTCAGAGCGTCCAGGCACTCGGGGTCACTGTTGATCTCCATGAATTGGTAGCAGTGGACCCCTGGGCCCAAACTCTCTTTTCTCTATCTCTGTGTCTTGTGTCTTTTATTTCCATTTTCTCAGCTCCTCACCAGCAGGGAGGGACTCACTGGACCCTAGAGGGCGGGACCCTATATTAACTAGTTGCAAGGGAGGCTGTTAACTAGTTGCAAGGGAGAAAACAAGAAGTAATTCTGCAGTGGAGAAATCAGGCAATACCCTGATCAGGTGATCAAAATGAACATCACCTATGAGGAACAGGTGGACTTTATGTGCCTCCAGATGTGATACTCTAAAGAAGGTGTAACATCCCTGTACAGAATTTATACCAAGAATACATAACCCCAATCTAATCACAAGGAAACAGCACATAAACACAAAATGAGGAATATTTGTTTTCGACACGGAGGGCAGAAATTGCATTCTTCAAAAATGTTTATATAACGAAAGACAAAATCTGGAATGCTCCAGATTAAATGACACTAAAGAGTCATAATGATTAAATGCATTACTTCACTCCAGAATGGATCCTGGATGGTGTAAAAATGCTATAAAGAACCTATTAGACAAACTGACAAAATTGGAAAACAGATGGTATATTAGATAACAGTATTGTATTCATGTAAATTTATGAAGTTGATAATTGTTCTAAAGCTATATGAGATCTACATTCTTAGTAAAAATTAGCTGAAGTATTTAGTTGTGATGTATGTAGCTTATGTCCAAATGGTTGAGAAAAAAACTAGGAGAGAGAACAAATGTTAAAGCAAAGGGTAAAATGTTTGCCTCAAACATAAGCTTCTTAAAACATCTGTAAGATTATGTTTACCCCCCTGGCTAAAGCCCTCAGGAGCTTTCTACTGCAAATAAAGTAAATTCCAAATTCCTTATCAGGACCTACCAGGCCAGCAAGATTGAGTCCCTGATGGCCTCTTAGATTATACCGTGACCCCTACACCCTGCAACCCCCCCGTGCTGGTTCATGGAGCTCTCAGATCCTCGGAAACATCCCTCTCTCCTACCTCTGGGATCTTACACATTCTGCGTCTTGGCTTGTTAATATCCTCAGTCCACTCTTAATGTCTGTCTTCTTTTCGTCCTGGCAGTTTTAGCTTAGTGTCACCTCCCCAATCTATTGGGGACGCCTGCCCCATTCTCTCAGTATCCTTTTCTACTATATTGTAATAGTTACTTTATTTATTTATTCATTTATTTTTTGAGATGGAGTGTCACTCTTGTTGCCCAGCCTGGAGTGCAGTGGTGCAATCTCAGCTCACTGCAACCTCCATCTCCCAGCTTCAAGCCATTCTCCTGTCTCAGCCTCACGAGTAGCTGGGAATACCGGTGCCTGCCACCACGCTCGGCTAATTTTTGTATTTTTAGTAGAGATGGGGGTTTCTCCACGTTAATCAGGCTGGTCTCGAACTCCTGACCTCAGGTGATCCACCCGCCTCAGCCTCCCAAAGTGCTGGGATTACAGGAGTGAGCCACCACGCCCGGCCTAATTATTTTTGTCTATTTGACTTTTTTGTTTTTTCTATCCCTACCTGCACCTCCTTCCTGGGGTAGGAAAATACAGGAATTCAAGAGACTCTTCTGTCTCAGCCTGGAGTCCATCCCAATATGGACTCCAAGATGCTCCAGGCTGTCTCTCTTACTCATCATGATCCTATATTACACACCCAACACAAAGTAGGCAGCCAAATAAAGAAAATCTTAGAGTAAAAACGGCCTGCACCAAAACTATGAAGACAGTGAAAAGATCAGTCGTTGCCAGAGGTTGAAGGGAGGGAGGAATGATAATGCAGAGCATTAGAGGATTTGGCAGTGAAACTACTCTGTATAGACACATGTTGTTATACTTTTGACCAAATCCATAAAATCTCCAACACACCAAGAGCGAACCTTGATGTTAACAGTGGACTTTGGGCCATAATGGTGTATCAACGTAGTTTCATTGATTGTAACAGATGGACCATTCTGCTGCCCATGTTGGTAGTGGGGAAGGCTGTGAATGTGTAGAGGCAGGAGCTATGTGGGAACTGTACTTTCTGCTCAACTTTGCTGTGAACCTAAAACTGCTCTAAAAATGATCTATTTTTAAAAGAGAGAGGAGGCCGGGCACGGTGGCTCACGCCTGTAATCCCAGCACTTTGGGAGGTCAAGGTGGGCAAATCATAAGGTCAGGAGTTTGAGACCAGCCTGACCAACATGGTGAAACCCGTCTCTACTAAAAATACAAAAATTAGCCAGGTGTGGTAGTGTGCGCCTGTAATCCCAGCTACACAGGAGGCTGAGGCAGGAGAGTCGCTTGAATCCAGCAGGCAGAGGTTGCAGTGAGCCAAGTTCTCGCCACTGCACTCCAGCCTGGGTGACAGAGAGAGACTCCCACTCAAAAAAAAAAAAAAGAGAGAAAGGAAATGGCCTACGATATTATAAAATACCACAAGATGACACTCTTTCTCTGAGAAGTTTCAAGGAGGGTTGCATTTACAGCAATTGCTGCTGAAGAGCATAGCAGGGATTGTGACTGTCCCGGCCCGGTTATTCATGAAGCTCAGAGTGTCACAACGTTGTCACAGCCCAGTCCCAGGTTTTGGTACTTTCCATGGGTGTAATTAAATACAGGTTTTATTATTCAGGTGTGGTGAAGCCAACAGAACAGGAGATGACTGCCACTGGAAAGACGGTTTTTTACTGTTCCCAAGAGGAAGGGGCACCAGGTAGGTGAGGAGATAGAGCCGGAGGAAAAGGAGGGCAAGAGCCTTTCTTGTGGTTTCCATGGGAAGGAACAGGTGAAGCAGAGTAAGCTGGCTTAAGCTTGGCTGGTTTGAATATTTTCCCAACTCTGAGGCATAGGGCTGTCCCTAGTATTCTGGTACTGTCCCTGGGGTGATTTGGGTAGGTAGATCCTGGCCCAGAGTATAAGAGCCTGAGAAAGGAGGGGGCTGGGGTATGAGCACTGGATTGGTTGGTTTTTTATTTTATTTTATTTTATTCCTTTTTTTTCTTTTTTCTTTTTTTTTGAGATGGAGTTTCGCTCTTGTTACCCAGGCTGGAGTGCAATGGCGTGATCTCGGCTCACCGCAACCTCTGCCTCCTGGGTTCAAGCAATTCTCTTGCCTCAGCCTCCCGAGTAGCTGGGACTACAGGCGCGTGCCACCGTGCCCAGTTAATTTTTGTATTTTTAGTAGAGACAGGGTTTCACCATTTTGACCAGGATGGTCTCGATTTCTTGACCTTATGATCCACTGCCTCGGCCTCCCAAAGTGCTGGGATTACAGGCGTGAGCCACTGCGCCCGGCCTATTTTATTTTATTCTTGAGATGGGAGTTTCACTGTGTCACCCAGGCTGGAGTGCAATGGCATGATCTCAGTTCACTGCAACCTCCGCCTCCTGGGTTCAAGAGATTCTCCTGTCTCAGCCTCCCCAGTAGCTGGGACTACAGTCGTGTGCCACCGTGCCCCGCTAATTTTTTGTATTTTTTAGTAGAGACGGGGTTTTGCCATGTTGGCCAGGATGGTCTGGAATGGATTGGTTGACTTGCGTATGAAAGGCAGGCTTTCAGGCAAGTTCTTTGCTATCTCTAGGAACTGGCTAACCCCAGGAAAGGCGGTCTCTCTAGGTCACCAAGGCTCCAAAATGTCAAAGCACCTGAACCACATGGTTAATACAATGGAGTAGAGTGACACAAAGCTATACACTCCAGGCCACAGACGAGATCAGAAGCAATTCCAGGAAAAGTATTTTTTTCCTCTTTTCCTTTTTTTTCTTTGAGAAAGAGTTTCTCTCTGGTTGCCCAGGCTGGAGTGCAATGGCATAATCTCGGCTCACCGAAACCTATGCCTCCCAGGTTCAAGTGATTCTCCTGCCTCAGCCTCTCAAGTAGCTGGGATTATGGCATGTGCCACCACACCCGGCTAATTTTGTATTTTTAGTAGAGATGGGGTTTCATCATGTTAGTCAGGTTGTGGTCTCAAACTTCTGACCTCAGATGATTCACCCGCTTCAGCCTCCCAAAGTGCTGGGATTACAGGCGTAAACCACTGTGCCCGGTCAGGAAAAGTATTTTCTTATGGTTACTCTAACCAGGCCACTCAAAGGAGTTTCAATTTCCCGGCCAGGCGCGGTGGCTCATGCTTATAATCCCAGCACTTTGGGAGGCCATGGCAGGTGGATCACGAGGTCAGGAGTTCAAGACCAGCCTCTCCAATACGATGAAACCTGGTTTCTACTAAAAAATACAAAAAAAATTAGCTGGGTGTGCTGGCGTACGCCTGTAGTTCCAGCTACTCAGGAGGCTGAGGCAGGAGAATTGCTTGAACCCTGGAGGCGGAGGGTGCAGTGAGCTGAGATCACGCCACTGCACTCCAGCCTGGGCAGCAGAGTGAGACTCTGTCTCATAAAAAAATAAAATAAAAGGAAATCTCCCACACAGCTGCTATAGAAAAAGATCTAATTGGTTATATAAACTGGCAAGAATATTACCATACCACAGATCTTTTTGTCAATTTCCTAACTGGAAAAATGTAGGACATATTTGAGCTCCTTTAAGTCGCTCCTCAAGGTGACTTTTAGAGAGAGGACACAGGCCATGTGAATGGGAGAAGGGCCCAGGTGCCGCACCTCACTGGTACCGGCAGATGGGGAGGAACAGCACAGACCGCACATCTGAGAGAAGAATTGATCACCTGCAGACAGGGCCAGGAGTGTCCTGACGTTACTCCAGGGCCTGAGAGCTTCCAGGCAGGTGTAAACATGAAGGCTGGCTGGGAGCAATCGTATTATAGCTGCACAATCCGCAGTGAGGCATTGTCTGTGGCAGCAGCCTCCCTGAGCTGGCAATAATCCCTTTTTCTAATCTGGTTTCATTAAGTGGACACCAGGCACAGATCAGAAGAGAGGGGTTATGTATGGGATTCCATTATTTAACCAGGTGATCCCTTAGAAGGCTTTGTTTCTAAAACAAAAAGAGACTATGCTACTAAGAACTGGCATGCAGTAGACAGTTTAATAAAACTGAAACACTGGCTGGGCACAGTGGCTCACGCTTGTAATCACAGCACTTTGGGAGGCCGAGGCGGATGGATCACCTGAAGTCAGGAGTTCAAGACCTACCTGGCCAACATGGTGAAACCCCGTCTCTACTAAAAATACAAAACTTAGCGAGGCGTGATGGCAGGCACCTATAATCCCAGCTACTCAGGAGGCTGAGACAGGATAATCGCTTGAACCCAGGAGGCAGAGGTTGCAGTGAGCCAAGATCGTGCCACTGTACTCTAGCTTGGGTGACACAGCAAGACTCCATCTCAAAAATATATATAATAATAATATTGACTGGGCATAGTGGCTCACACCTGTAATCCCAGGAGTTTGGGAGGTCGAGGCGGGTGGGTCACTTGAGGTCATGAGTTCGAGACCAGCCTCAACAACATGGCGAAATCCTGTCTCTACTAAATATACAAAAATTAGCAGAGTGTGATGGTGTATGTCTGTAATCCCAGCTACTTAAGAGGCTGAGGCAGGAGAATGGATTGAACGTCGAAGGCAGAGGTTGTGAACCAAGATTGCAACACTGCACTCCAGCCTGGGCAACAGAGCAAAACTCCACCTCAAAAAAATAAAAACCTGAAATGCCACTGCACAGTGACTTTCCTTTCCTGTCTATAGCTTTATTGCAATTCCCTATCTAACCTCGAACTACGTGGTGGGAAGTCCAGGGCGAGGTGAGCAGCATCGTTCCTGATAGAATCTCCTACCTTATGATGAGACCATTGAATGCAGACTGTGAGCCTCTTCTATTCATAATATTGAAAATAACCATCTGAGGGTGTGGGAGGCTTGGGAAATGATTATTTGGGGATAAAAGGAGGAATTTAAATTGATCAAGGGTTAGCCAGACGGCTTCTCTTTTTGTCTTGTGAAGTTTACTGCAGCAAGGGGTTGATTCGTGCAGCACGATCGTGTTGGGACAGGACGGGCAGCACTGTGCGGCTCCTGGCTTTAATCTGAAGCCTTCCTTCCTCCTGCAGATCTGTAATCATTCCAGGTGGCAGTATGGTTCTGCTTACAGGTGTGGACATTGCTCACGGGGGGCCACAGAGCAGCAGGGCCCAGCGGGGAGCTGTTTCCCCAGCTCTCCACACACCAGGATGTTTGAGAGATGAGCCAGGTTGGTTTTCTGACAGTGAAACGAGAACACAGAGAGAAAAGGAGAAGAGGAAGAAGCAGCTGTCAGAAGTACTGATGAGGTATAAAGAGAAGATCCTGAAGGAATTCAGCGTGAGTCAGGTGCTCCTGCCCTTGGCATTTGATGGCATGTTCTCTTTAAAGGAGTAAAGTATGTAGAGATCCTCCCTCAGGATTGCTATCCCAAGAGAGTGGAGGCTTTTCTCCTGAAGCTCTTTTTTCAAAGGTCTAAGAGCCTTCTGTGCTTCCTGCTGTCATCTGGAGGAATTCTGCCCTTACCTACTCACCTGCTTTTTTCTTTATTACCAAGGTAAGGACATCATTTGCTGTGGAAAGTAGTGAGCTTAATCATGGTCTAACCAAAATGTCACACACCCCAGCCACAGTAAGTAATGATGAGTTTCAACCTAGCATTGATTTTTACTTTAATAAAAATATCCAATGCTTCTCTCTAAAATCTCGTGATAGAGAAATAAGCATCTGTGATGCCCAATAAAACCTTGCACAGCTTCTGACACAACCTGAGGGATGATTTCTAATAATGTAATAGAAATATTTATATCTTTCTTGTTTTAATGAGGATTTTTAAGTGCAAGACATAAAATATTAATAGATTAAAGAAGCTGGATTTAGCTTTCATTCAGCACGTAGAAACACAAAAATGATCATGGTTCCTCAAAACATTAGAGTTGCTGTATGACATACAAATTCCACTCTTAGTTATAAACTCAAGATAAGTGAAAATGTGTCCATGGAAACCCAGTCTAAGAAGGTTCATAGCAGCATTATTTATAATAGCCAAAAGTAGAAACAACCCAATTGCCCATAAACAAGATGGATAAACAAAATATGGTCTCTCTACACAACAGAATATTATTTTGTCATAAAAAGAAATGAATTACTGATGCATGCTATAACACAGATGAACTTTTAAAGCTTTATGCTAAGAGAAAGAAGCCAGTCACAAAATGTACATCTGTAGGTTTCCATTCCTATGAAATGTCCAGAATGGGGGAATCCACAGAGACAAAGTAGATTCGTGGTTGCCAGGACTGGAAGTAGTGGGGAAATGAACAGTGACGGCTAATGGGTGCAGTATTTCTTTTAGAGATAATGAAAATGTTCTGAGATTAGATTATGATGATTGCACACATCTGTGAATATGCTAAAAACTACTGAACTATATACATTAAAAGGGTGATTTCTGTGGTTTGCACATTATATCTCAATAAAGCTATCATTTTTTAAAAAATTGGCATGGGGTGGGGTGCAGTGGCTCATGCCTGTAATCCCAGCACTTCGGGAGGCCAAGGCAAGTGGATCATTTGAGGTCAGGAGTTCGAGACCAGCCTGACCAACATGGTGAAACCCTGTCTCTACTAAAAATACAAAAAAATTAGCTAAGCATGGTGGTGCATGCCTATGGTCCCAGCTGTCGGGAGGCTAAGGCAGGAGAATGACTTGAGCTCAGGAGGTGGAGTCTGCAGTTAGCTGGGAACGTGTCACTGCACTCCAGCCTAGGCGACAGAGTGACACTCCATCTCAAAAAAAAAAAAAAATTGGCATGGAAGTCTTCTAAACTGTTTCTCTTCTCCAGCCTTCCAAAGAGAGACCTATAATTGTCTGTTCCAATTTCCCAACCTCCTTCTTTCTCAAGAGTAAGGATTCTTTCTTTCTCGGAGAGGGTTTGGGTAGGCCAATGTCATAAAGAAATGAAGAGTGCGGGAGGGAAAGAAGAGTGTGAGAGAGAAAAGCTGAACAGGGCTATAGTCAGAAGAGAAGGGTCTGGGGAAGGCCACTGCAGCAGATGTTCTGGGGCAGTTGTAGGAGTAAAGGGACAGAAGCAAGAGCAGGGCATTCCTATTTTGTGATACCATGGCTTCCGTGCATGTGGACCCATTCCAGTTTTTGAGAATGGCAAGAAAAGGCTTTGAACTATTTTGAAGTAGCATTTGGTTGCTGGTGTTCATTTCCCTACTTTCCTTCCAAGACGGAACCGTAAGGGCCCAAGCTTATATTTTAAGCTTTTGTAATACAGTTACGCTTTTATATTTTACAATATATTTAAATCATATATTTTAAGGTTTGTCTCTGGAAAAATGGACCTTGGCTTTTAGGATAGTTGTGGCAAATTATAGGTTAATTATAAACCCTTCTATTCCACAGCCCCCGTAACATTGCATAAAATGATCAATCTCCGGAAAAAGTCAAGTCGGTGAAAATGAATATTTATGAATGGCTTCTTATGTTACTTTAGGCTGTTAACGTAATACAAATTTTTTTCTGAGAAGTATTCATTCATCCATTCATTTGTTAATTCAGCACAACTTTATAGAGTATCTACTGTGCATCATGCTCTGTGGTAAATAAAACAAATGTAATCTTTTATTTTTTATTGTCTTTTATTGTTATTAAATACTATCATATATTTTTAAAACTTAAGTATATATTTATATGTGTGTATATATATATATATATATGTATATATATATATATCTGTTGTTGTTGTTGAGACAGTCTTATTCTGTCACCCAGGTTGGAGTTCAATGACATGATCTCGGGTAACTGCAACCTCTGCCTCCCAGGTTCAAGCAATTTCTCCTGCCTCAGCCTCCTGAGTAGCTGGGATTACAGGCATGCACCACCACACCCAGCTAATTTTTGTATTTTTAGCAGAGACAGAGTTTCGCCATGTTGGCCAGGCTGGTCTTGAACTCCTGACCTCAAGTCATCCTCCTACCTTGGCCTCCCAAAGTGCTGGGACTACAGGAGTGAGCCACAGCAGCTGGCCTACACTTGGATAAATATTTTTTACAATATAGCTTAAAACACTGATAAGTAAAAAAAAAAAAAAAACCATGAATATCTATTGTAGTTTAATTTTTTAAGTAAAGGACAATCACAGAGTGACTTTTGTTTGTTTGCCAACTTAATTTTGCTTTGTAAAGAAATAACAGCTGAGGAGGAAGAGGGAGACAGAAAGGGATTCGATAGGGTTTTAGCCATATCTTTAATCTTTTAATTATTTAAAAAATTCTGAAGCATATGTCAAAATCTTAACATTTGTTAAATCTGGAGTTGGAAACATGGATATATATTATACTATTTTCTATGCTCTTCTGCATATTTGAAAATGTTTCTAAGTAAAAATAAACATATTTTATTTGAAGTAGGAAGATTGCTTGAGGCCAGGAGTTCAAGACCAGTGTGGGCAGCATAGTGAGACCTCATCTCTACAAAAGTTTTTTTTTAGATTAGCTGGGCATGGGTGCACAAGCCTGTAGTCCCAGCTACTCAAGAGGCTGAGGTAAGAGGATTGCTTGCACCCAGGAGTTTGAGGCTGCAGTGAGCTGTGATCATGCCACTGCACTCCAGCACAGGTGACAGAATGAGACCCTGTCTCTACAAAAATAAAAAATGTTTTAAAAATTGATTTGTAAAATAAATAATCTGAATGTGGTACTGGTTACACAAATCTATACATCAGATAAAATTTTATAGAACTATATAACCACCATAAAAAATGAATACATATAAAACTAGTTCAATCTAAACAATGCCTTCAGGAGGCATTGTGGCAATGTTAATTTCCTGGTTTTGATAATTAGAGGAGGTAAAACGTAATCACTGGGGGAAGGTGAATGAAAGCTATGTGGAAATTTAGTGTACTATTTTTGCAACTTCCGTGAGAATCTAAAATTACTTAAAAGCTGTATTTTTGAAAAGATATAGCAATTATATTATCAGAGTTTAACTGTAGAGATTGTTTTGAGTTTTTTTTTTTTTTTTTTTTGAAAAATAAAATTCTAAGCTGGGCGCAGTGGCTCACGCCTGTAATTCCAACACTTTGGTAGGCCAAGGCAGGCGGACAACCTGGGGTCAGCAGTTCGAGACCAGCCTAGCAATATGGTGAAACCCTGTCTCTACTAAAAACACAAAAATTAACCGGGCATGGTGATGTGCACCTGTAATTCCATCTACTTGGGTGGCTGAGGCAGAAGAATCGCTTGAACCTGGGAGGTGGAGGTTGCAGTGAGCCGAGATGGTATCACTGCACTCCAGCCTGGGTGTCAAGAGCAAAACTCTGACTCAAAAAAAAAAGAAAAAGAAAAAAATTTAAAATGTTCAAGTTATCTTGCTACTTGAATGTCATACCAGTGGTCAGAATTTAGACTTTTAGACTCATGTTTGTAAGAGATTCCCTGGGTAATCCTGGCTATAAAGCCAGTACTTTGCAAAGGCTCTAGTCCCTCCTAGCATTGGATGATCCATCTGTGCTCAAGGAACTCACACTCTATGGGTGCCCCCAAAGAGGCTGATTTATGATCAGCTATAATGACATCCAGCTTCAGAAGGAAATCCATTTCCTCTCACTGTATGGGGTAGATTCAGCTCACATAAATGCTGAGGAAGCCTTGTAGTTCTTGTGATACGAAAACAGGCAGCTGCCATCATTAGAAACACAGACCATTAAATAGCTGCATCCTAGGGTAGCACAGCAAGAAAGTTGCAAGTTAGCGGTGCTGTGGCAGTGTGCTCCGCAGAAGGCAGGTTTATCAACTCGGCCCAAAGCTGTAGGCCAGAACTCATGGCATTTCATCATCAGAGCTAGTGATATTCATGGGACCTGGAAGTCCTATACTGTCTCTGCATGTTTTATATGCACATTTTAATGTTGTCTTGGACAATCCTGGTTCTTGCGACAGGTCACTTGTGCCATAAAAAGAATGGCTGGCACCTCTAATTACAGGGGAAGAGCCAGTTCGCAGGGGCCGGGGATGGGGAGCATGAGGCTCATCCCTGCAGCACTGCCACCACATTCCTTTTGTTCCTGACTTTCTCCCATTGGGAAGATGAGCAGGAGCGAGAGCCCAAAGGACACCCGAAGTGTGAGCACACAAGCTCAGGGAAAGTGGTTCCCAAACCATCCTTCCCGTAGCTTGTCTCTTGGGGCGGCTTTTCCGAAGTGACGTGATTCAATGTGACTGCACGATTATGTGTTTACAACAAGCAGGCACAGGGCTGGCACCGACTACATGAGGATGGGAGGATGGGGACTGCCTTCAGGAGCTAGGGGAGCAGAAGCCATGAACAGAGGTGATGGGTGGTATGGGCAAGAGTGGGTGAAGAGGTGCATGGAGTGGGCATGGAGCGTTAGAGGACCCACGGGTTTCAATCCATGTGCTACCAGCTGTTTGCTGGGGACCATTGCCTCTTGTGCCTGATGGAAACCAGGGTGGGAAGGACTACGAGGGAACTAAGTCGCAGAAGTGTTAAACCAGTGTGGTGGAGGTGCTGTCCAGGCAGAGGCAGAAATCATGGTCAGATCGTGAGGAAGAGCAAGATGCGTTCAACCGGAGAGTCTTGGAAGTCAGCCAGAACCTCCCTGTGACTCTGGTTCCCAAGCTCAAGAGGGACCAAGTCCAGGATTGGGAAGTTGTGCGCATCATCGGTCAGAAAGAAGCCATATTTGAAAGGGACTCGGGTGCCTCCTTTTCCTTCTTCCCCTGATTCCATGAAGCCCGTTTTTAAAAATATTGCAAAGAAAGGGGATATTTCCTCTCAAAGCCCTATGTTCAGAAAAATACCAGCATGCGCTTTTGAAAAAGGGCTACTCTATGCCCAGCCAAGACAGCACTTATTTATTTATTCATTTTGAACAACTGGTAATGATTTATTTTTCAATGAATGAATGGATTCATGAATAAACAATTCAATGAATGAATTGTTTAGAGAAATGTAAATGGATAATGTTTGTTCTTTACATACAATTTGGGATAGCTAAATCTCCAGCCATATATTGTTATAACTTTAAAAAAGAAAGGCAACCAGTGAGTGAGCTTGCCAGAAATGTGATACACATTTGTGTTATAATGCAGGACAAACCCATAGGATCTTACCAGATGCATCTGCTGCAGAAGAAAAAGCAAGGGTTGGAACTCAACCGATCCTAGCAGTGCCCCTGACACTGAAGATCAAGAACAAAGTCTCCAATTATGTAACAAGTATGTTAACATTCTCAGTGTGTCTGCAATCTTTAAAAAGGCCTATCTCAGCGGGCACGGCGGCTCATGCCTGTAATCCCAGCATTTTGGGAGGCTGAGGCCGGCAGTTCACGAGGTCAGGAGTTTGAGACCAGCCTGACCAACATGGTGAAACCCCGTCTCTACTGAAAATACAAAAAATTAGCCAGGCGTGGTGACACACGCCTGTAATCCCAGCTACTCAGGAGGCTGAGGCAGAAGAATTGCTTGAACCTGGGAGGCGGGGGTTGCAGTGAGCTGAGATCACCCTACTGCATTCCAGTTTGGTAACAGAGTGAGACTCCGTCTTGAACAAACTAAAAAGGCCTATCTTTTTACTTTTCATTTTCTTCCTCTCCTGGTTCTTGTTCCACCATATCCTTTGGCTACTTACAAATAGTTCTGCTGATGCTAATATTTTCTAGGACATACTCAGGGCACTGTATGATTTTTTGGCTGTTCCACAGTAGGAGAAGAATGGTATCTGGAGGCTTCCATTTGACTGTGGGCACTTGATACTGCTGAAGTGTGTGCCTGATGACTGTTCTTAGTTCTTGTTCTTTGTTGGAACCTAAAACAGGATGATGCCACTCATTCCAAACATCCCAGATAATTCTGCACTTCCATAGTAAACTTCTAAAATATGAGTAAGAGGTTATAAATTAAGCAGTCATTCTCTAAAATGTGTGCTAATGCTTCTCCCAAAGGAAAAAAAATACTCTTAATTCCTGGTAGGACATTCTGAAGTTGCTCCAACATAAATGGCCTCCAGTTTTTTAATTACATGTTTTGTGGACTAGAGTAAAACTTGAACTGCAGTAAGCCTTCATGGCTATTCCTTGCAGGTACAGACTGTCTGATAGGAAGAATTTGCATAAAATGAGAACCCAAAGCAACAATCAAAATTGTCCCTGCTCCATGCAATGTCCTTCTCATGTCTAAAGGCATGGATGGAGGCTGGGCGCAGTGGCTCACGCTTGTAATCCCAGCACTTTGGGAGGCCGAGGTGGGTGGATTACTTGAGGTCAGGAGTTTGACCAATATGGTGAAACCTCATCTCTACTAAAAATACAAAAATTAGCCTGTAATCCCAGATACTTGGGAGGCTGACGCAGGAGAACCGCTTGAACCCAGGAAGCGGAGGTTGCAGTGAGCTGAGATTGCACCATTGCGCTCCAGCCTGGGCAACACATAAATAAATAATAAATAAATGGAATGTCAATAGCTGGTCTTTCCTTATGGCTTATAAGTATCCAAAATATAAGTATTGTAGAAAAATATAATACACAAGTCAACATTTACTATGTTTAAATAGTATAGATAATTAATTTTACCTTTAATCAGGCTTGTTATTAGAAACATGTATTTGGGGCCCCCATTATCACAATGTGTTCATTTAGAAAGCACACAGACTGCTTTCCAACCTTTCTTTTGCTGGGTAGAGACCCATGTAATCTCAGGACAAAGTTCTCCAGGGTCCCTGAGCCTGACCTGGGTGGACATGGGTTCCAGGTGATGGCAGGCTCCTGAAGAGCCAGGAGGCTTTTGCTGGCTGGGGCTGAGCTGGTGGTTCTGGGGTGGGCTCCCTCCATGGAGACACAAAGTCAGACACTCCCATCCAGGAGATAAGGCCTGGCCCCATCACTCACTGCCCTTCCTGATACGAGATTCTGGACTGCAGGTGCCTCTGGGATTTGACAAAGATGTGAGTTCTGTTTCTTTTCCCCTTCTACTTCCTGCTTTCAATATGGAGAAAGAGACAGAGCCTCATTTACATGTAACTATAACATGCACACATGCAGAGAGAAAGATTTATTTTAAGGAATTGGCTCACACTTCTATGGAGACTGGCAAGTCCAGAATCTGTAGGGAAAGCTGGCAGGCTGGAAATTCAGGTAAGAGTCAATGTTGCAGTCAGTCTTGAATCTGAATTCCATGGGGCAGGAGACTAGAAACTCAGGTAGAGTTTCCGTGTGACAGTTTTAAAGAAAATTCCTTCTTTCTCAGGAAACCTCAGTCCTTGCTCTTAAGGCCTTCTACTGATTGGATGAGGCCCACGCACATTATAAAGGGAAATATGCTTTACTCAAAGTCTACTGATTTCGATGTTTATCATATCTGGCCAGGTGCAATGACTCACGCCTGTAATGCCAGCACTTTGGGAGGCTGAGGTGGGTGGATCGCATGAGGTCAGGAGTTCGAGACCAGCCTGAACAACATGGTGGAACCCCATCTCTACTACAAATACAAAAAATCAGCCAGTGTGGTGGTGGGCACCTATAATCCTAGCTACCTGAGGGACTAAGGCAGGAGAATTGCTTGAACCTGGGAGGCGGAGGTTGCAGTGAGCTGAAATCGTGCCATTACACTCCAGCCTGGGCAATAAGAACAAAAGTGCATCTCAAAATAAATAAATAAAATGAGGGCTGAGCACAGTGGTTCATGCCTATAATCCCAGCCCTCTCAGAGGCTAAGGCAGGTAGATCACCTGAGATAGGGAGTTCGAGACCAGCCTGAGCAACATGAAGAAACTCTGTCTCTGTTAAAAATACAAAAAATTACTCTGGTGTGGTGGCACATGCCTGTAATCCCAGCTACTGGGGAGGCTGAGGCAGGAAAATCGCTTGAGCCCGGGAGGCAGAGGTTGCAGTGAGCAGAGATCACACCATTGCACTCCAGCCTGGGCAACAAGAACGAAACTCCATCTCAAAAAGAAAAAAGGTCATTGCATCTAAAAAAATACTTTCATAGTAACATGTAGGCTGATGTTTAACCAAACAACTGGGAACCACAGCTTGGCTAAGTTAACACACAATTAAGCATCACAAGTGTTGTGCAGCCTTGGTAAACCTTTCTATGCCTTAAATTCTCATTTGGAAAATGAGGATAATGAACAGCACCTGCCTCATAAATCTGTGGTAAGGATTAAATGTTCAAAAACGTGTAACCTGCTCTGATCCAGTTTTCTGTGCCCCAAACTACTCTGTGCCTGGCGTATCTTTGGCACTCAAGTCGTACTCAGTGGTAACTGACTCAGCAGCTTGTAGACTGCATTTTTCTACTTACCTTCTTTTTATTCTGAAGACAACCATCAGGTCCAAGGCTTCCAGTATTTTATGCAACTAGTCCGTGCATACTAGGCCTGCTGACGAAGCTAATTTCACCACTACTTTCACACCTTCAGTTCCCCTGGGCCTGGCACCACACCAGCCCCTAGAAATACCTGAGGCACATGCACTGAATTTAAAAGTGCAGCAGTAACCTCCGCCTCCCAGGTTCAAGGGATTCTCCTGCCTCAGGCTCCCAAGTAGCTGGGATAACAGGCATGTACCACCACGCCCGGCTAATTTTGTATTTTTAGTTGAGACGGGTTTCTCCATGTTGGTCAGGCTGGTCTCGAACTCCTGACCTCAGGTGATCTGCCCACCCCAGCCTCCCAAGGTGCTGGGATTACAGGCGTGAGCCACTGTGCCCAGCCTTGACAGTATGGTATTTTTAAACACCTAGAGTGTCAGCTCTTAAATATGCCTCATGAGAAGAGCAAGAATATGGATACGCCAAAAAAAAAAAAAAATTTATACTTGGCTTGTGAGTCAATGAATATTTTTGTCCTTAATGGGTTTTGCCATAGTAACCTCAAAATCAACTGTGACTCCACCAGCTGTCAAGGACGTGTGAACTGCATACACATCTGCTGTGGTGAAGCCCTCCTTGTGACCTCGGGGTGGGACCACGTGCTTTCCCAAATCCTTGAGCTCAGCATTGGAGGATGAGGTGGGATGGAATACCACATGACATGTCACAAAAGCCAGGCTAAAAGGAAATCCCTGAGTGGCGCGTTCCCACTCAGCAGCTGAGACCGATTTCAGAAAATTCACAGTGATCGCTTTGTGATTTTTCTGTCTCCATGTCATGAATGGCTAGAGAGAACAGAGTTAACTGGGAAACTGGGACACAGCAGACGTTTGCTTTTGAAATCTCCTTTTTCTGTTGTTCATTCAGCTGTCAAAACACAACCTTACTCGCTCACAGAAGCGTAAGTTGAGAAATACGAGGAGATAGAAAAGCATAACGGATTCTGAGCTTCCTCAGGGGATAAACTCAATCTTTAAGAGCAAAGAATAAGTCGGAGAAGCTGCTGCACCTACCCACACGCATCGCTGTGCACTCACCAAGGCGACAGTATCCAGGACCTCGGGGCCACCAATGACAAGCCTGCAGCCGCGGCCCTGAGGACAGCTGGTGGCTTCCGGAGACACAGGTGACATGCCACATCTGGATAAGGCTGCAGCCTGCAGGGGGAAGTCAAGCCCACATTGTGCTTCGGCTCACAAATGTTTAATGCGTTGGAAAGGGAATCACATGGGAGAAGTAGAAAGAAATGCTGATCATGTATTTATTATACCTAGAATTTTTCACTCCCTGGTATCATGAAGCCCAACTCCCCAAAATGGCAGGCTTGGAAACTGAGGCTCTGAGCTGAAATGACTTGCTCCAGGCCCCGTGTTCTGTGCCTTTTCCAGAGCCTGTGGCCTCCCATGACCTGGTGCATCTCATCCACGGGGTGCGTGTCCCCAGACACAAACCTGAGATGGGCGGGCCTGGTTTTTAAGCTTAAGGATGAAAACATGGGCCTCCCACCTACCCCTACCCACCGGGTCTTCCATCTTGGATAGGAAACGGCCAAACCACCATCAACCTGACTCAGCCCACACGGGCATGGTCATCATGGCAACCATGTTTGTAGGATCCAGGCTCTTTAGTTGACTAAATCCTTGGGAATCTTATTTTCAAGCTCCCCTCGTCCTCCATCGAACAGACCTGGGCAAATGGGATGGGAGCCTCCTCTGTTTCCACATACCCTTCCACTCGCTCCTGTTTTCATGCTTATCAGAATGCACTGGTCATTTTTGCTTCATTCCTCACCTTCTTCCCGCAGCCCTCACCCTCCACCCACTTCTGCCCCCACATACACAGAAAAGGGGAAGGAACCTTTTCAATCTGCTTTTAACTCCAGAGACTAGCACAGCCTGGAATGGAGCTCTCTGGTGGTCCTGCAGTGAGCAGAGGTGAAAGTCACACTGGCCTCAGACTGTGCTCTAAAGGGATCAGTTCTCTGTCCCAAACCTGGGGCCTCCAAGCACTGGATTGGACTTCCTTGCTTCGCATTCCTTCTTGAACCTATTCTGTACCCCACTCTCTCTTGTTAAGGTTGCCAGTGAGAACCTTCTTGGGAGAAGGCCAAACTTGAGAAAGTTTTGGCCTTTCATTAATATTTCTCTTGGGTTCCGAGGCCCATACTTCCCTGTGTCCCTCCTTGCTCTCCTGCCCAGTTTTTCCTCTCCTTTTCTGAATCCTGGGTCCTGTTTCATTATGCTGCTCCAGGGCCCCAGGCCTTGGACACTGCACGCTCTCCATATGCTTTCCCAATGATATCATGGGCCTCTACCCTATAAGTACCATATTTGCATCATCCAGCCTGACCCCTCCCTGAACCCCAGACCCTCCAATTCACTGCTTATTCGCAGAAGCCACTTGTAGTCTAATAGGCAGCCCCAACAACACATGCACAACCAATGCCTGTAATCCCAGCCCTTTGGGAGGCCGAGGTGGGTGGATCACCTGTGGTCAAGAGTTCAAGACCAGCCTGGCCAACATGGCGAAACCCGGTCTCTGCTAAAAATAGAAAAAATCAGCTGGACATGGTGGCAGGTGCCTTTAATTCCAGCTACTCAGAAGGCTGAGGCAGGAGAATCGCTTGAACCTGGGAAGCACAGGTTGCACTGAGCAGAGATTGCGCCATTACACTCCAGCCTGGGCAGCAAGAATGAGACATCATCTCAAAACAAAACAAAACAAAACAAAAACTTAGAACGACCTAGCACCTCGCCAAACCCACTACTTGCTCAGGTCTTAGTAAATGGTCATTCTGTTCAAAGACTTGAATCATTCTCCACTCTTCTCTTTCCTTCACCCCACATCCCAGCCACCAGTATTCCTGCCAGCTCCACCTTCAAACTGTGTTCAGGATCTTACCACTCCTCACCACGTTGTCTTCCTCCGAGTCACTGCCCGGACCCTGGATTCCCTCTCATCCCTGCACCACCCTCACCCCTCTCCCCACCCCAACCTCCT